>PDGT01000018.1:2083029-2279084 GCA_003671415.1 Megathymus violae
TTGATGTTCGTTTGGCTCGCTAAAACTCGAGAATGGCTGGGCAGATTTGGCTAACTTTGATCTTGAAATATTTGGGGAAGTTCTGGGAAGGTTTAAACGGTGAGAAACATAAATAATGAGTAACGGAAGATACTAAAAACGATAATAATAATTTTCCAATAAAAAACTGTCACTGGTTAACAAATATTTATAGGTGCGTTCAAAAATTTGTCTGTTTCATAGCTGTAGTATTAGGTCCGATCTCTTTGGTCTGATTTGTTGTAATACAAAACAGTTCTGTTTCAGAAATAAAAAAAAGTGTAAAAGTGTCAGGTAGTTGTCGAAAAAAGAAAATTAAAATATATTTCAAGACGATTATTAAAATCTATCATCAGTTTGTCAGGGCGCGAGAACTTTATTGACGCCAAGGAGAAGATGACCTGACTTAGGTCGTGGAAGACAAACAAATGTGCGACGAGCTACCTCATGTGCAAACCGCACTGACGACCAGCGAGAGACAGATAACGATAACATTCGTATTGTAATGGCAGCATTGCATTCCACAGTGAATAATAATGAAGCAGATAGGCTTAGAATGGAACGAGTTCGGACACACCAAACGCAACAACAGCGAGCACGACAATGAAATACAGCGATTCTGCAGACGCAGTGTTCCTGTAAACGGAGTAGCATTCCACTACGACCCGGATAGATTATTGTAGCGACCAATCCGAAACAATCACGCATCATCAAAATCGTTTCAGCGTCGGAAACAAGGAACACCAGTTGAAGGCCACCCAAACGTATTTGCCTTAGACGCTGTAGGTCGCATCTACACAGTAAATCCAAATAACGATGAATGTTATTATCTTCGATTGTTGGTGGTGAATGTTCGTTGTCCAACATCATTTCAACAACTAAGAACAGTTGATGGATATTTGTGTGCGACTTACCGTGAGACGTGTCAATCTTCATCGTCACATCAAATTCGCATATTGTTTGCGATTATAATATCGACATCTTTCCCCTCGAATCCGGAAGATTTGTGGATGAAATATAGGGGTGACATGTTTGACGATGTGTTGCATCGTGTGCGTTATCAAACTTTGAATCCTATACTACAAGGAACACCAGACAAAAATATAGTACATCAGAAAGCTTTAAATTGATTAAATGAAAAACTGTGTTGCGTTTAATGTAGATAGAAATTTATATTAGGTTTTGACCATATTTTTCACAAATATATGGTGATACGAAGTTCACCGGGTCAATATAATCAATATAATATTTACTAATAGAAATTAAATGTTTTTAGGTGTATAACAAAATATCTGACAATCTTTGGTGTTATTATATTTGGATAAGGTGTGGTGTTATCTACCAAGTCTGTAATCCTCGTCTTTTATTCTCGCTATATTTATCCACGAATTCACACTTGCGTACTTTTAATTTATTCATTTATTTTTCAAGTGTAACGTTACTATTTAGTGAAACGACACACTTTGCCTTGTAGCATTATTCATTGGTATTGTAACGTGAACGGAATTGACGGAAGGGTATAACCTGTCTTACAAGGACATAAAACACCTAGGTATAACAATTCAGGTCGGATTTTACGAACATTATAAGTACACTACCGGAAAAACTAACGCCTCAATGCGCACGATAATGACAAATTAAATTATTTCATTGGTTGCACCCACTACAAGGAATGTGACTAAAATACACTCTATACCCTATATACGAAGTGAAACTATTATAATTTGAGTTTTTATGTTTTATGGTAGTGTGGATTAATTTATAGTACTTTTGAATAAGATTCAGTTAAGTATATTGTTTAGAAATCCTTTTTGAAATTACTCGGGGACATATTCTTTGTAAATAAATGGGTAAACACAAAACAATTTAGTATCTTTTTCAC
The DNA here is from genome assembly GCA_003671415.1 of Megathymus violae. Taxonomy (NCBI): domain Eukaryota; kingdom Metazoa; phylum Arthropoda; class Insecta; order Lepidoptera; family Hesperiidae; genus Megathymus; species Megathymus violae. The sequence continues at coordinate 2,084,930 of PDGT01000018.1, forward strand.
CTGTTTTTTAACCGAATTTTTTATAGGTTTAAGTATCATCAATATAAACATTTTGAAAATATAATGTTATTTATTGTTTACGTTCGTTTTTTAACCACAAGGCGAAGGCGAACACTAATATTAAGATTTGTACTAATAAATTATATGCACATGTATAGGAGACATTTATTGTATGTTAAAATGTTGTAAATGTCGTTGTGGTGCCAATAATTATTATATGTACTTACTTATGTACGTTAATAATTATACGTATACTAGCAACCCAGCACTGCTCTCTACTAGCACTCCACTTCGTTCGGGTTGAATAATTTATTATATATACATGATTATTCATACGGTTATGTTTTTTGCCTTGATTAAACATAATCAAGTTTAATCATATTTTATATAGTCTATCATCTGCGCAGTTCCATGTTCTCGCTACATACTAAATTTATTAATATCGGTCAAGCCATTCTGGAGTAATAACGAGACATACAGACTGACAGATAGACAACAATTTTCAAAATGGTCAAATTGATGGCGGTGAGTCATAAAAAATATATATGTCGGCAACGGCCAGTAGTTTTAGCAGCATTGTCGAACATAGCGTGGGCGTATAATCGTTTAACACTTTTAATTAACAGTTCACAAACACTTCACACCGGGCAAACGAAACCAGTAACAGTTCCCAGTGCGGAGGAACCGATCTCTTCGACCGCAGAATGTAAACTGTGGCATCATCCGGCGTCACTCCACTAGCTAGGCTCTGTTGTAGCACGATGTTAGTCGAGTATCTACGTCATCGCGCCGGTGCTGCCATCACTCGGATATCGTGCCGAGTTTCGTTTCACGTCTATACTAATGACCATCTCCGACATATATATCATGAAATATGTCAACAAAACACAGACAGAGAGACACTACAGAATCATCAAGTAGTATAGATATAGATATATCTGTATATGTGTGTGTATGTATAGATATGTGTTTATGTAATTAAAATTAACTTATGTTACTTTGACCTAGTGTTGCGTAATTATTCGTGATCTTTTTTAAATACATACAAATATTTATATTATTTGCATAGAATACTAATTCAGTCAAGATTCGAACATTTTTGCTTCTTTGTGTCTGTGAACAAAAATAAGTAAGGACCATAGGTACTATTCATAGGTACTATTTATAAATAATAATTTGGTTAATGCAGCAATCAAATAATGCGTATTTATTTCAATTCTTGCAGTAGGTTTTTCGTGATGTCATCTGTTTTCTAAATTGAATTTTAAATTCTCTAATTTCATAAAAATATGTTACAAAAATATAATGTTTTTCATTGTTCTTACATAATACTTTCAATGTTATCATAGATACGAAGTCATCGTGGCATTCCGAATGTCATAAATTGAATGACAAAATTTTCTAGCCTGCCAAGGTCTCACCAGATCAAAACAATATGAATGAAACCTTATAACTTCTTTCTTTCATTGACCAAATAATTGCAATTAAATGCCCTTCGTTTGAAACCTTTAAAAAGACTATTGACGGTATTTCTATTACTGCTTAGTTAATTACTAATTTATATAATATAATTTATTAATGTCTTATGTATATTATTTTTCATAAAGGAAATAAGTGATGTTTACGTAATAAATATACTTATGAGTTCCATAACGATTAATGAATTCTACGCGGAAATAATCAATTCAGTTATCTTAGATAAAATAACAAACAAGAAAAGATTATGTTTTGGATCAAATGCGTTAATACGCTCGCCAGACATTACAATGTCATTCAAATATTTGGGTTACTGGCTGCAGAATCGTATTCGGTAATCGATTACACAACGTTCTGTTGTAGGGGTTGTCTTTGCAGAGCCAGGGTCTCCCGGCGCCACTCTAGGGTGGAATCTAGACGTTTACGTCACATGAAAAATTGACTTCCCCTCAATTCATGTTGGTGGCACATGAAAATGCGGACTTACATAATATTTGTAAGAATTGGCTTAGTTCATTGAGAATGTTTGGGTCCTAACTTAAGTGATATTGATGACTTGATATTTACATCTTCTGTTATCTTCTTAGTAAATTGTTTTAATAACTTTTTCCTCCAGTTTTATGATTTTAAACAATCACGTAAGCGAGTTTACTAAAATGTTTGAAAAAATGTCGAAGTATGTCAGCATTAAAAAAAATTGGTATTTCGTCTTATTTTACAATTTTGTCAGTATTTTATAATTTAACAATAATTTGAAATTTTTTTGACAAAATTGTGTTCTTTACGTCATGGAGCGACGTCATTTGACCGCAGGCAAAGAGCTGTAAGGATATGGCAAGCGGGATGAAATCAGTATCAGATTTCTCGGCATTTAAATGTCAACACCCAGGCCGCGGAAGAAGTGCATATACATGGCAAGACCTATACATACAAACTGACTGCAAGAGGTCAACCGATGTTAACCGCCCGAGAGATAGATCTAAGACTACAAAACTCAACTGGTGTTTTTGTTAGTCTCCAAATAGTGCAAAATCGGCTGTATGAGTACGGTCTACTAGTATGATGCAAAATCAGGCCCCACCTATACGTCACGGAAATTTCGAAATGAATGGTGTAGAGAACATAACATGAACACAGGAGCAATGACCGATACAAGAAGGTAAAAGTGTATTGTCGTGCCGGAAATACTGAAAGGCTGAGATATGGCCAGGAAGTTTATCAATACAGTGGTTCAACATTCATGGTATGGGCGGGTATTATGAAGAACAGGCTAATCGAGCTCGGTCTTATAAATGGAAACATGAACGCTGAAAATACGTTGAGGTCGTTCTTAGGCCTTATGTCCGTTCATTTGTCTAAACCCTTGGCACCCATTCCACGTTAATGTATGTCAATGCATGTTCGCATACGTCTTTGTGGATCAATGAGTAGGTGGCCTGGGTGGCTTACACAATCGCCAGATCTCCAGAGACGTGTTTTAGAGAACTTGGATTAAGTGACAACAACCAAACTGCTGAAGGATTTGCAAAAATGTCTTTGGAAGCAACTGCCTATAGATAGCATAAACAGACTCATAGATTCTATGAATAATGGTTGCCGACAAGTTTCAACAACAGAAGAGACAACATTTTGTATTAAATTATCCAATTCTTTTACAATAATTTTATTTGACAATTAAAATATTGTTTAAAAAAATTAGTTGTTCAGGTACCCTAGTTTGTACTACGTATGATATAATACGTACAATATTGTTAATTTATATTATTAAATAATAATAAAGAAAAAAAGAGTTAATATTTTTACATCAATGAAACATTAAAATTATTATTTAAAATTTCCTAAAAATATATTTAGTACATGTTGCTTACACTTTTTTATGTGTGTATATACGATGATTATTTATTTAATGCACAGATTTTTAAAACCAAAAACTACATCCTGTACGAATGAATCGTTCTATAGATACTTGTGAATGGTCTCATACAACATTTTACTATTTGCACAATCATGTTTTTTGTTGCGTAGCCTTTTCATTACTTATTCAGTTAAAAGAACTGTATACGAATAAAACCTAGCGTATAGTTTTAATATAAGTGAGTAAAGTGTTAATCAAGAAGAGATCCAAGGACTATACTTTTTTAATTTTAACGCTCTTCAAGTAAAGACCATAAAAGTAAAGTCCGTATTTGGAACAACGATATAGTCACCGTATCTTATTTATGGTAACTCTATTTCGGTACAACATTATATACCATAAACATCAGCGCATGTGTCGTACCAATATCTTTCCACCATGTGAATACTGCGAGGTTTCTCAAATTCCAACATTTACTTACAAGCGTCGGCATGTCATAATGTCATATACGATGTCTTTGTACATCGTTGACATGATATAACTAACAAGCGCCAGATTAGCTCATTAACAAGCTCAAGACCACTTCGTTTTATTTTTCAATGCCCTTGACATTGAGTAAGAACCTACAAGACAAAGGTTACAACACTTAGCAAAATGGGAAAGGTTAGATCAATTGGTAATAATCTTCAGTGAAAATACCCGCAAAGCCCGTGACTTTGTAATATCTGTCTATTTATATTTCCATAATCTTCAGAAGTGTAAAAGTATACCAATTAACGCTACAGTTATAATTTACTATACGATGAATATAAGAAAATTTAATTTACTATTTCTAACTCGTGCGGGGATTTGCATCATCAGGAAGCTCAAGAATAGTCGCTTATTAGGACTGCCACATTTTCAAACATAACTGGGAATTTCCTTCCGCACTGCTCAGCCAAGACCTTCGGCTAAAGTAGGAAATGCATGTATCAGTCAATGCACTTGGTAGAATTCTTGCTAGCGTAGTGCCCGGCGAGCAATCACACATTGTATCATCAGCAAACAACAATATTATTATGTCAGTGCCTGCGCAGGGCAATCAACGCGATTACCGACTTTAGTTTATTTGATAGGTACTTTGTTGATTAGTGTTGACTGATATAATGATACCGAATACCGAATAACGCATACTGTATAACGCGCGGATGTGTATTAATATATGCTGTTACTGCTAAATAATTTCACTTGAAATATTATCTTATTGCTAAGAAATCATATAATGCTACTTGTTATTTACGTGAAAACTATTTAGATTATGATACTTGTATCTGTGATCATCAATACGAGTATAGTAGAAATGTTTAGATCAATAATAATAATAATAATGTATACGGTGAGTTTATTTATAGTGTTTTTATATTACTAAGAAGAGAGAACGATACGTAGTAGCATCTACTGAGTATTGAGTTGTTTGTGAAAATATTTATTTATATTTACAATGATAATAGATAGTGATATACAATTATAATAGAGAAATTAATCGAGCAATACTCGAAATAAAAACAACAGTTGCAACAAGTTTCAGTTGTTATGAAAACAAATTAACGAATTAAAATAAACATGAACTGCCTCGTAATTATAATAATACTTAGTAGTACATAGAATTTATAGTTTATGTATTTTCATACAACTGATATTAGCTGTTACGCTAACGTGGTCTCATCACATTGAATTACAAAGCTGGCGAGCCGGAATTAATTGGAAAAAAAATCCTCTTTGTGCCATAAGTATTAACTTCCGACAAAGCAAGGCCGTGGTTTATTTACCATGACGTACCATTGTTTATGTAGGGCTCAATACCTTTTATCCTTTCGTGACTATTCCTCCTATTACGTAGTACAATACTAGTTTGAAATTGGTAGTTAGTAATCCGTAAAAATCAATCAGGTAAGTATTCATTGAGTTTTATTATAAAAACATCTTCTTAGTGGTTTTACTTTGTTTCCCTGTAAAAATATATGGACATTTATATCCCAACTATAAAGTATTATCTTATAATCTGAACTTTTGTCATCCTTAACGAATTTAAGATTAATTACCAACTACAATAAAGTGTACTTTACATACATAATTATGTACAATGTGGCATGGATGAAGATTTTTGAAATTTATCATTTATAAGCTATCTACATCCAGTTAATATTTATTATGATTTAATTAGTAACTGAATAAAGATATCATCTATTAAAGTCACAATTGAAACGATATCATTCAAACTACCCTAAAGTATTCAGTTTCTGATAAATAATAGAAAATCCTAAATCCATGTAACACAATCGAATGCTAAGGTAAGTAATAATGCTAAAAAGTTATCTATATATGGTATATATATATATATATATATTAATAATAAAATTCTAACTGATCGCTTTCTGTACATGAACGATATATGAGAAAAAACATAGTTACGAGCCTTTATTAGCGCAATAGAACCCAAAACAATAGTTGTTAGAATTTTTGTCTGTACTTACTTGTTCTACCCACAAGATGGCAAAAAGTTATCGAACAAAATGGTACTTATATACTTTAGTTAAATTAAAAAAAACTTTATTAAAAAATGTTTTGAATTTTTATAAAAAATGCGAAAAGACTTTCTCCCCAACCTAATATAATATGCGAAAGGTAATCTTCGCAATCACGGCACCTGTTTGGATAATTCTTTTTTCACTGGAAAAGTACATTCCTCCGGAGAAACATTGGCTATGTATTTTGTGTATATGTATGTATGTATAAATATTATTTTTTTAAATCCCGAACGTAGTCGAAGTGGGCTGCTAGTCGTATAATAAATCTATAAAAACAGTGCTCTAGTTTCAGGTTATGGACGGATGCATAATTTTGTGTATTCAGATCATTCAGATGTGTTGCCTTAGGCAAATTAAGTCCACCAATTCTTTAATGATTCTATTGAATGCTTATTCATGCTATTATATTGGACAATATTACACTGAAACCATTGTGACCTCACTGAATTCTCATTTGTCATGCCCATAGCCCATAGGCAAGGTCAACCTAATTTATTGGCAAATGACCTACATGAATTCATCTGCCTGCATGATACACAGTATTATAAGTGTTGACGGAACGCCAGCTGACTTTTGAATAAAGGTTACTTTTATTTTAGTGCTCATTTGTGAAAAAAAAAAAACTGGCATAAACAAACATATTTACAATGATTTTTGCAAATATGTTAAGTATTGCGTCTCAGGAACGAAACTCGCGCTCCGTAGGCGTGTTTGGTATATATATCTATATAGTTTTGGCACAACGTCGAGCGATGATCTGTTACTGGAAACGCCGCCGCGATCCGTCACACGTCAAACCAACGAAATTATAAATCTTAAAGTTGTTATAGAAATGAACTACCTATAACATTATATTTAGCAACGTCGCTCTTGAAACCTTGACACTTGTCCAAATCTGTCTTAAGACAATTTTCAATGGGAATTTAAAAAAATTCACTTGGAAATAATGCACTGTCATTTATACCTTTAATACAATGGAATACAAAAGTAGTTTTACATGAAAAAGAGGATATCGTTTTTAATGATAATAATGTTTTTAGAGCGTCCACCGACGCCATAGCTTCAGCATATATCTATTATGAGGATCTCATTTTCATCAAGTCTCTTATTGAATTATTTTATTACAAATAATTCATGCAAACTAGCCGATGGATACTTTTTATCATAAATTATATTCAAACAAAAGTAATAAGGGCAATGTTTGCTGGGTCACTTCAGTTTTGCAACTTACCTTTTAGAATTTCCTCTGCTTTTCTCTCTTATAGTCTCGTTTACCTGCTCTAATATTGAAACGTAGTATTTTTCTGGTTATAGAAACACCATTTTCTTATAATCAATCAACAAAATTCCTTCTGTGTCCCATAAAACTCTCGCTATGAGCTTTTCCGCCGACTGCAACGCCTTGAATTTCTTAGACGGTGGTGTACTTTTTTTATGCGACTGCACGGATTTAGACTCAGGCTCAAAGTGAAGAATCCAAGTTTCAATCCTAGTAACAATTCGCTCCATAAATCCATTCTTGTCTTCATTATACTGGCTTAAAAACGCACGCGAGCACAATTTTTGTGATGGTGTGAGAATTCTAGGAACCCGCCTTGTATTGACTTTTGTCACGGAGGACCTTAAAATGGTTGCTTCAGATACTTAACTCTTTCTTCAAACGTGCATTCGCTAATATTAATTTTTCCATGAGATCTGGAGTGATGACCTCAATAGACCGCCCAGGTCGGGAATTATCTCAATTGATTCCCTGCCTTGTTTAAAGAGGTTGTGGCACTTGTATGCCATCCTTTTTCCTAGACAAGAGTCCCCGTAAACAAATGCCATCTTCCAATATGATTTGTACACTTTTTAACTCGGAACTCGATTTTCTCCATAATTCACAATATATTCCGGATTGAGTTACTTAATCGACGATAGTTCAAAGACTAATGATTGCATTATATGATACGATATAAAATATCATACGTAGCGTGCGACCTACACTGAAGGGCGGCCCATGCGTGGGGAGTTCGGGACTCGAGGGACTCCTCCTTGCTTGAGCTTTTCACTCGAGGGAGTCAACTCCCCCTGGTGACGTAGCTACCACTTTTGGGCGTTAAGGTTGAGAGGTTGAGGGCTGAGGGCTTCAGTTGCATTTTCCGTTTAACGCAGCTCAGCGGTCGCCCCCCTGGTGGTCGGAGGGACCGGGTCTACAATCTCTTGCGGGAGCGGTCGACCGTCAGGCGTTCGACTGTGTAGGGTGTGGAGACTCGGGTGTGTGAGGGCGGTCCGTTGTTGGTGGGTTGCGCAACGAACGACAAACTCTTCGAGCAACTGGGCTCTCAGCTCGCACGCTACCACGTCGTTCATGACGTAGCGACCACCTCCCACGATCGTTCACAGGGCCAGGCTCTGCTGTGCTTGCTGACACTTGCGCAGCGACCCAGAGACCGTCGCGTATCACACTGGCGCCGCATAAATCAGTCAAGATCAGAAATCAGTCTTATATAGGCGAACTTTAGTACAAATGATAGCCAAAATGCTAATACCGATGGGAACATCGCTCGTGCCGCGCACAACTCGCGGATCACGTGTTCCGCTAGTGCCATGCACGTCAGCGAACGATCTATGAAGCATACCAGGTACTTAATGTGCTTGTGCCACGCTATGTCTCGGTATCATAGACTTAGTGACGGCAACGTGATTGGTTTTCGGCTGAACAGTATGGCGACAGTGTTACCGATATTTACTGCTACTTGCCACCTATCCAGTCATAACGGTAGCTGGTCGAGCTTGCGCTGCATGTGCACGTTTGCTTAATGCGGGTGGTGCGCCGAGGCGTAATAGATGCTATCGTCTGCGCACACAGCGAATATAACGCGCATCTCCCCCGGCAGCGGGTCGTCCCGCGGTGGGAGGAAGTGGTCTGTGTAGAAAGCGTATAGACACGGTGATAAGCAACTGCTCTGCGATACACCTGCACGTATAGGGATGACCTCATTTTGATAATATTTGATATATAATGAGTAGTCACATAACGCGTTAGGACCTAAGCGAGCACCCCCACCATTCTTCATCCTCGCCATTCTGAGAACTATAAAACGTACTCTCTTATGTTTTCATTTGATAACAATAGACATATTTATTTTTGTGAACGATTGATAGTTCGTGGTGAACTTGCAGTAGACTCTTCATCATACAAGATCAACAGTGACTCAACTTGTCTTAATTAAAAACAGTTACCTAAAAGATATTCATAGCGTTATAGGTAAGATCATAGATAAGGCACGATTGTGTGATCAATTTACAACCTATGAGTCAAGACATATGGGGCAATTTTTTAAATGAAAATGTTCTTATTCAGCTGTAATAATAGCAACCAAATCTCGATGCCGTCGGTGTATAAAAAAATATTATTACAAGTTACGTAGGATTTACGTAGGATAGAGTTTTAGATATACCTGATACAGCACAAGATGTCATCGGAAAATAATTGATATTCGTTACTCAATTAGTTTGTTCAGTTGCAAGAATGCGAAAATCAGCACTATTGTAAATTACCTATAGCTGAGATAAGATAAGCAACGATTTCACATCATTCACGTCGCGAACACACAAGCGTTATCAAAACCTACAGGTAACAGGTATATCTACATATATGAAAAATTCGAACTGATCGCTTTCTGAACATGAGAGATATATGGAAAAACCTGTTATTAGATATATTATTTACGCAATAGAATCCAAAACAATAGTTATTTAAAAAATTGATTTTGCATTTGTGCGTACTAATCCCAGAAACGGCTTATCCGATTTCATTACGGTTACCTTTAATGTATTCATCATCACCATCACCTCAGCCGTACAACGCCCACTGCTGGGCATAGGTCTCCCCCAAGGATCTCCACAACGATCGGTCTTGCGTTGTCCTCAGCCAGTGGCTATCCGCGATCTTCACCAGATCGTCGGTCCATTTCGCTGAGGGTCTACCCACTGAGCGGCGAAAGTTTAGTTAGTTTCGTTTTGAAAGTTTAACCGCCGACCGGGGTGCGGGGCGTCCCGGAAGGTCCGTTAGCCCCCCAGGGGGGACAGAAGTGAAAAAAAAAACGCCCTTTCTGGTCCGGCGCAAGAAAGCACATATTAATGTATTGCAGTCATTTAATGTTTAAAGTTGGTTTCATTTCAATCTGTCCATAAATAACAATAGTTATAAATTAAAATATGTATTTCTAATTCATAGAGCGAGAAAAACCCTATCCTAAAATAATGCAGGTGCCATTTCTAAGCATAAAGATTTTTTTCTGATGCGAAACGTGGGTGGTTTCTCTTATTGTTTAATATATTTACGTGTAGTGGTGTATTTTTAGCAAATTAATTATTGACGTTAGTAATATACTCGTGCTATATGTAACAATAGATGCCCATATGTAAATTTATGCCCGTAAGTGCGATTTATGAACCTCATTGCCACACCGAGATCGACCAACAAAAAACAGTTCAATTCAGAATGCTTAACATATAAAATAGATGTAATACCTATTTACCGGCGACACTAGAATTGATTTATTCCCTTAACAATACATGGGGAAGCGGCGGTGATGAAATGAGACATCACGAATGTACAGACGAGACGTAGAATGTTGTTCATATACTGTATTTAACTACAAATAATTAAAACAAAGCATAGTAACAAAGTAAGTGCACACGGTGTAATTTTTCTATACAACCGCTTACGTATACCTTGTACCGTACGCAGACACGATAAGTTTGCTGTGGAACATAAAATCGGGTGCACGAACTCGTATGGGACGCCGTATGCTCGTACGCTCGTATGCGTTCAAGGATATCTCTCGACTTTTGACCCTCAGTCCCTCCGTCCGCGTTCCGGCTCCACGGTACAAACACAAGTGCTAAATCGCTGTGATCCGGCTCATGGCGTCTTTCATCAATTTTGCAACTAAAGTAACGTGAGATCTGTAATACCAGCACCACGCACCTGGGAGTCTAGACTATTGAAATCCGAAAACATTTAATATCGTGAATGACATATAATGTTATAAAATATTGCAACTCGTGATGTAGCTGAAGCTCTCAAATGAATAATTAAAACATGCAACAAATTACATTAAAATGTGATAAATCTATCAAAAAATATTTAATCGTCGAGATATGGAGAACGGCCGCATGTTACGGAGTCAACACTCTCGAGAATAAAATGATATTTGTGTTTATTTATGCATAGCTTCTACTGAACGCAACATTTTCCTCTTAAAGTGAAATGTTGTCCTAACTTTTAGTTCTTGTTTCTCAAGTATTTTTCCTGGCAATTTTATTGAATTATATAGGTACATGTCTGCCAATGTACCTATAATTCATAGAATAGGAAGGAAGATATTTTGAATCTGTACATGGAATATTAATTGCAAATTTAATGTAGGTAGATAGATTTTGTTACATAGAGGCCTGAACGTATATTTTTTGGAATTTTTGTTTGTCTATTCACGTTAATTATGCAGAGTGTCTATGTCAAAAATATCATAAAATTGAGTACAGTAAGAAAAATTATGTATTTATTTTAAAATAAACAATAATAATATACTTGGTATACAATACAATACATTTGCGATACAATATACGAGCTATATATTGTCCAAAACAGTATAGGTTTATAAAATCATTTTGATAGTTAATTTTATATAATTTTCAATAGATTCATCTAACTGACAAAAGTGGACTGTGAAATAAAAAGGTCTGTTTGGGTGAGGAAGGGAGAGCAATAGCTTGGGGCGGGGCGTTCATTGAGTGAACACACGACCGTACCTGCGTGGTTTTATGACAGCCTGCTAGGAATAGTGCTGTTTCCAATAGAGGCCTACAACTTAAGAAAATGAAATCGGAACTGCAAGAGAATCTCATTTAAAATAATAAACCTTAATGAAAATGAGCACTTCTATAATATATTATGTAAATTATTTTCGGAGTATAAATTATTAAGCAATCCTTACAAAAAACAACTATTTATTACTAACTTGAGTACAATTCTACGTACATGATACCATAGCTTGTTGAACCATCTCATTGAAGTCGTTCAGAAATTATACAATCATAACCGCTGCACTAAAACTATCTATACTATCTATTTCTACTAATATTTTAGAGACAATGCGAATTTTATGAATTTGTATTTAATCTTCGGAACCCCGGAACCTATTTGAAAATTTCCTCTATCTTTTGAAAGGTACATGATTCGGGATGGACATAGTTATAATTATTGAACCCGATGTCGGGTCGATATTTCGATATAAAATTATATAAAGACAAACTTTTAGAAACAAATTTTAAAAACTATCAATATATATCTAATTATTAAAAATATCTAAGTACAGGAATAGACATAGGAAAACATCGACATGGTTTTATAAATATACTAGTATCCGGCTCTTGCTTCACTTTAGAAAACCTAGGCGTTACGTTTGCAAATGGCACCGACATTGTTTTAGGGATGAGTTATTCTTTTTTTTTTCAAAATATGCCAAGTATCATCCAGATTTGTTCCGTGGATTTAGTGTTATACGTAATGAGACAGAAGACGTACAAAAAATAAAATGTTTTGGTTGCTGTATCGATAACCCGCCCTCACTTTGCTTCTGAAAATCTATGCCTTAGGTTTAGAAATAGCACTCATATTTTTTATGTACTTTTGGGAATAAGAAATATATTGATATATTATATTAGCCACGCAGTCAAAATTTAATTTACTGCCTTCTTAATATAACGTGTACATAACTTTTTTTATTCTATCGCAGGAACAGATCCAATTCCCGGATAAAAAATATTAGGAATCAATACAAGCTACTAAAATTTAAAGGATCATGATATCTGTTTATTAGCTAACATGATATTTGGTCAGGCAGACAGACAAGAATTGAAAAAAAGTATGTTTTATCTTTATAAGTATCGACAACAAAGTCCACGTTAAAATTACAAAATATGTATATATTCCATGAACAAATTCAAATTCGTTACAGTTTTTATTATAAATATAATACATTATATGGATAATGCACACTACAATCCCATGTTCCAATGGTATTTGTAAAAGGGAATTTATAATTAGGTTACCCTTGGCCATTTTCACAAAATGTATTCTAAAAAGTAATGAATATCACAAGCGGCTATTATTCGTACAAATTAGAATAGCCGGTATTCAAAATATAGTAAAACAGTACATTAAGGCCATTTGTTGCCATGATATTTTATGATTTCCTAGTTAGATACACTATTTTCAGTTTTAACTACAACTGAGTACATGCGAAGCATTGAAAAGCGTTCTTTTAGATTTAAAAGATGATTTAAAAGATGATTGATTTTTTTTCTTTAAGAGAAGAAGCAGAATTTTACAAATCAGCAGAAAATCTACTAGGAACACATGAACGGCGACAGCTTGTTCCGAGTATGCAATTCCGTAAGTCATCGGTGCACACATGCAAACTTGCTTTGTCACGCTTATACGGATTTTCTATCTCGTTTTCGTTTAAAACATCTATCTCGCTCCAGTTTTCCAATTTCCGCTTTACCAACAGCAAGAGTTAGCATTGAAAATTGAGATATCACCAGAAACGCCCTCTTGTACTACATATGACATTTTCATTTTCAGTTGGAATGCATCGAATATTTCAATAGTGTAGTTGTATGATATGAATTGAATTTCATGATCATCCTACATTAAATAGGCTCCAAAAGTAATAATATTTGTTTTGAGTGTAAATACTATATTACTACTGAATAGTGAAATGCACATACCGGAAATTGAAGCCCTTTATTTCACCTCTAAGAATTGTTTTCGACGTTGACAAGGCATTTACCGCCACGAGACATAACGAGAGCGGAAAATTATGAAACGAATTATAGAGAAACACATATTATTTCATTATTCAACATAAAATCAGTGTTGGTGTAATCAGTGTTCCAGTAAAAATGTATATTTTATTTGAAATAAGGTTTAATATATTCAGTTGTAGCCTAGTGATTTGAACACCGATTAACTGTTGGAATGCAGAAGCCAAAACTCGCATACATTTCTGTTTGTCCGAAATTAATTAGATTGATATCTGTAAGGAAACATCGTGAGAAAACCGGCACACCTGACAGTTTGCCATAATACTCTCAACGTACACTAGACCAGCATGTTGGATTTTACACACACGTTGAATAAAAAAAAAAAAAAAACAATTATAAACTTTAGAGTATAATGTGGTCCAAATCTAATGTTAATTATATCCAAATATTTCATGTTTATTTTCACACGGTTTCAGTGTATTTACAGTTTAAAGAGAGAATTTACAAGGTTATGCCCTAGCTCAGCAGTGGATCATGAACAATAGCAATTGAGGCTTAAGCCCTTCTTGCCAGTCCAAAACAATGACAATATCATTCGCTCTTATTCAAGCTTAGCGCAGCAACAAGGTGTTTGTTAGAAAATGCACAACTCATTAGCACTTTAGATGGGATGATGTGTTTATAATTCGTGATGGGTGCAGTTATAATGTGATGTAACATTGTTTGTTTTGACAACGTCGTAGGCGCGGCGTGTCGTGGTAAATGACAAATAATACAATTTTATTTATTGAACACCTTAGCACTGGGGGCCAATATCTAAATTTGGTCATCAGGCATTTGTCTATTATATACATACATGTAGATTCATATCTTGCGTGTAGATATTACAAACTTCGTGAATAGTGATATACTAACAATAACTAAAAGTGCTATTATACCGGGCCAGACTGTCACCCCATTACGGAATGTCGTGCGTTTCATTGTTGACATTATTAATATTTGTTACAAATATTTACACGGTCACGAAGGCATGTCACATGTCCAATAGTATATGTACAGAAGATCACGACACTAGAGCCATTATATGAAACTGTAAATACGAATACGCTGAAATCATGTTAACATACATCACTATAAGTAGAAATAAATATGAAAATATTTGTATATGTATAGTTAACATTAGGTTTGGACCACATTATACTACAAAGTTTCAATTTTCGACATAGATATTTGTACTCATAAGTACTGTATATTATTAAAACGTTGTTATTAGGTATTATTATAATTTGTTACAAATGTATTTGCAGCCCGTTGACCTATTATAGTAGGTGACATGTAACCCTTGCAATAATTTACAAATGGTGTGTACTATATTACCTATAATGATGAGTTTAATTTCCAATCTGTACACTCTACGTACATTTTCAAATTTACGTTATAGTCCAAAATATACATCACTATAAGTAAGGAGAATTAGGGTGCTTGAAGCAAATGTGACCGGTTTCTTCGTATTTAGTTATTCTGAACCAGTTAAATCCAGTTGCGGAATCAGTCAATTGTAGCCTTTAAGTATTTCTACAGTTTTTTCAATATAAGGTT
Source organism: Megathymus violae (assembly GCA_003671415.1). Lineage (NCBI taxonomy): Eukaryota > Metazoa > Arthropoda > Insecta > Lepidoptera > Hesperiidae > Megathymus > Megathymus violae. The sequence goes on from PDGT01000018.1 coordinate 2,100,248, forward strand.
CAAAATAGTTTAAAATTTCTGTGTTCCAAGGAACTTAGTCCTTGAATACTACTGGGGGAAGATATTGCACGCACATTAAACATTACCATGAGTCATACAAAACAGGAGTAATTTTTAACCCTAAGTTTATTAAATATAAACTTATTATTATATTTCTTGAGCAATATAAAAACTTTTGATGGATTTTTATTTTAAGCCTCCATTTTAATACTTAATTTTAGCTTCATGTTTAGGCAGCCGACCGAGAATCTACGCATGAACATGATCTAGTGTTAAGAGTGAATATCTAACCACGGGGCTGTGAAGATCGCGACTTGCCTGACTCGTTTGCAGAGTAGGTTATTTATAGTCTACCAAAATAGCATCACGTGGCGAAAACACGAGCTAACCGAGCCCCTGCCCGAATTGCCAGAAGCGTCATCGTGGGAACGCGGCGTCATTGGGAGAGCTAAACAAAATGCCCATACATAATTCACTTGGCGCCAATATTGGAGTTAATAATAACTTGACTATGGTGCCATCAATCGCATACTGATATACGTACGAACTGTAATATTAACAAAATAAAAGTTTGCATATGGCTTCAATGTGTCATATCGTTCAGAGTTATATGATCGATAAAATAGATTAAACAATTATTATTATAATTATAAAAGTAAGTTTTGCTGTAAATTATTTTCGACTTCAAATAATTCACTGTTAAACAGATATCTTTATATAGTTTTATACAATACTATCTGAAATTGGTTATTCACGAAAAGCTACTGAGAACTCGGGTGGTAGGTAGACCTCTTCGCATTACCGGCTCGAGTGAGTTAATAAAATAATATTTTTTTCGAAGTTGGTTTTTACAAACACTTTTCGAACATTAAAGTACAACATCGCTTCAACAAATCGCAACCGTGAGTGATCCCGGAAGAAATAATCTTTAAACCAACATACACAATTAACTGAAAGAACTTGTTTCTCGGCAATAATAATAAGTAGTAGCGGTCCGGTCTCACGAATACCATCTAAAATCCCTTCCAACTATGAATCTTCGTAGAGCCTCAATGGATTGTCCGTCTGTCTAATCACGTATAATACTAAACTAATGAGCAGATTTGGATAATACTTGGGATATATGTACTCGTAACTTATACTATTGGTGATTACCAATATGATATGATCCTATATGATAATATAGGATACTCCTTTTCCTTTTCCACGAAATAGGAAATAAAATAAAATTTGGATTTCCTTACAGCTATTATAATAATAATAAATTGATGTTTCTAATTCATAGACGTAGACCCATTTCTAAAACAATGTGGCTGCTATTTCTAAACGTAAGGCAAGGTTTCCTAAAACGATGCGTAGGCAGTGGTTACTATTATACAATGTATACTATAAATATATGTGTCTATATAATGAAACATGAATTAAGTAACTATTTATTTTGTCATTCAAGTTGTTTGCTTCATGAAATACCCACGTATACAATATATCGTGTAAAACTTGGACTGTTGGTACAATCGTATATATTATATGTATACACGTATTGGTTTATATTTATTAACTAACGATGTAATTAAGGTTTTGAAATATCTTGTTTAAAAAATTTTTTATTAGTCTCGGTTCACTGAAACATTCACCCTTTGAGTATACCTACGTTATCTTCATAATTTCTAATGGAATGTTATTTTATTTTAACAGAAAACTCAAATGCGGCCGATGATAGCCGAATATGATCTCAAGAAAAAAGGAGTTAAAAATGACTTGTCCGATGTCGTTATGGTCAAGTAAGTGAAAAAGTTCCATTATATCCTAAGAAAGTTTATTATAACGACGACGATATAGCTTGAAATGCCTGTGTTGTTAATAATTTTATTCATTTTGAATAAATTTTAATGTTGGCAAAAGTTATTTGTTTGTCGATAAAGTATTGCTTGACCGAAATTTAATTCACTACATAATAATTGATTACAAGATCATAATTTATTATCGAGAAACCCTGTCTATTATTATGTATTTAATATGCAATCAATTCATACCTATACATATATTGTAGTTTTACATTACTTCACCGGCGAAGTATACTCAATTAAGCAGGTACCTAGGCATTTAATCATAATATTCGAAATGTATAATAAAATTCGGTCAAACAATACTGCTTTGTAATTAAAGATTTCAATCGATCTAAAGCATGCTTCACAGCTCTGCTTAACCCCATTTTATCTTGGCAAATTTTGATTTTCTTTGTTGAAAGACATCTGAGATGGTCCGGAAAATTAATAATATTGACATTTTTGTTCAACAGGACATTGAAACGAAAATTTATTCTAATATTTACTATCAAGTAATAATCTGTAGTCATATTTATAGTTGACTATAGTAGTAAGCTGCGACCGCCTTCTGGTCCGAGCCTTATAAATATTTTGAGAGATGTATTGTCGTTATAATGGTATTTTATATTGTATGTTGACTGTTAAGTATTTGCTCCTTATAACGAGCTATATTAGCTCGACGCCGTTCGGAGACGATCCGGAAAGACGAGTGCTGCTTCCACGAGATTTAAGTCGTTCGACGATCTCGATCATCTAGCATCTAATGGACTTATACACCGGTACATCATTCCATTTTTATGGTTTCAATTTTGTTTGTATAATTTATCTTATTTGGTAATGGTAATAAGAAAATGTTATGTGAGAGGCGGGCCGCATCGCCGTGCGCCCGCGCCGACGGCCACCGACGACTCTCTCGCGCCATCTCTGTTCAGGCTCGGGATTGGCTTTCAAACTGGTTATTTGTACAAATTTGATTTAGCTTTATGTCTTTTGTTTCGATATAACACCCCAAAACACGGTTACAGTTACATTTGTAAAACAACGAACATCATATAACAAATTGGGCTTGTTATAAAAGATTCAACAAGACAAGATGTTTTAAGTTTTCTTCTATAACGTAAAGCTGTATTGAATTTAGCGGTTGGGCCATTTAATTGTAAATGCCGAGTCTTAACAGAGTGAAGCGCATATGAAAAAAATGTTCTATTTTATTTTTGGAGACCATAATGAATGTATCACACTTCACACATCAACACTCACACATCTTGCAATTGTAAAGTAACTAACATTTCAGTGAATAACTTTGTAATTCGCGGTAACTATTATATATTATTAAAGTATGTTTATGAGTTGACGCATAGTAGAACAAACATCTCGGTCGCGACAGTACATCGAATCACACCCCGGGAATATCACATTCGAGCTTTATACGTGGCCTTTAATTGTGTCATTGCTACGGGCTACCACTATATCTACATTCTTGTGCTTTTAAATTTAGTGAATGATTTGAACTACACTTTTTTACCCACTCACTTCTAACCTATCAGTCATAAGATTATTTAAAATAAATAAAAAGATTAACAAAGGCCGTCCTTATAATAGTGATTGGTAAATACTCCACAGATACAAAGTTGATCCAAATGAAATTCCCGTGGAACAACAGGCGGGGTCTACTCTACCCCTCATGGAGATTCCGGGACGAGATATTGAGGCCGATGAGGATTATAATCCGTTCGAACATCGGAAATTGGCCCACCCAACATCGTAAGTGCTATTTTTTTTTTATATTATATTTGAACTACATGAACGATGCCGCGATTCGCGATTCGGATGATTAATAAAATAAATAAAAATAAATTTCTAAAACTACACACTTTCCATACATTTTCGTTATCATGATGATAATAGTAAAGTTACATAAATATTTTAAATTTCATTCCATTTTAGGAACATTCACTTCAATTTTTATATCGATAATTTGTCGTTCAAATATCGACACTTAAATACTTTGTTAAGTTTTTAATATAAATGTTTGAATCTTAAAACACAAATTTAAGGAATTTGATATTTTTTCTACCCATAATAATATATGCTTTGAAATAAGTATAGAATAAGTTGCATAGTTTTTGAAAAAAAAAAAAAAACTTATTGTTGAATATAACGCTTTGCAATACGGAATGCACGACCAGTATGTTGTGAAACAATCAGCTTCGTATAGTCGTGTTATGACTGGCGAGCTAGAAGTCATTATTTCTTATTGTGCTACTGTTTATAAAACGGTCATCGGGGACAACACGATGTGGTCAACTTACTCATACCAGGCGACTAAATTTACTCATAGTATAATTTTCTATAGACAATTGTTTTGTTGTTGCAAATTGCCCATGTTCAATTTACAACTTTAATACTAAATAAATAGTGTAAAAAAACAGTTGTACAATATAATGTGGTAATAGTGTCTGTATAAAAAAAAGTCATAAAATTATTTATATCAGTTGAAACGAATTTACATTAAAAATAGGTTTGAAATTGTCTATTTCTTATATTGAATATAGAAGTTAATTACCCCATCACAAATGATCTTATAAACTAAATTCAACCGATATATTATTATATTGATTTGTATATGGAAGTCGCGATGGACAGTATTCAAACGGAATCAACGGTGTCAATTGGAAAAGTTAGATGAGATTGAGATTAACTTGTACCTTTTTAAATTCCTACTATAAGGCAACACTCTGCATATATGTAGTTATATTATCGTGTTCAAATTTTCAATCGTTAATAAAATACTTTTTTCATCATTAATATAAATTCAAAAAATGCTTTCTTAATATTATTAACTCCGTTTATTTACTGACGAAGCTGAAGAAAGTAAAGAAACATAAATAAAAAGAGCTTCGAGAATTCCTCAGCCTTTTGTAAACCTTACAACAAATGTTCATAGTATTATTTGTACTTTAAGCTATATTTGTACGTGCAAAGATACACAGTGAAGCAGACAGACAAACATAAAATCTTATAAAACAAACGTTTTGGCTTCTCTGTCGATAAAAATATGAACTTATTTAATAAATGTATCTAGATTCGGCCCCATTACAGTTTTATTATTTTATAGTGTAAGATTTGTTTGACAATACGTGTTACCCATAAGTGTTTTTTATTTACAGAGATATGGACACCTTAATCCATTTACTGAAAGGCTCCTTAGGGAGCGGCATTTTAGCTATGCCCATGGCATTTCTTAATGCTGGTCTCTTCTTCGGTTTGGGGGCTACTTTCCTCATCGGAGGCATATGTACTTATTGTGTGCATATCCTTGTGAAAACAGCGCATGAACTCTGCAGGAGGATACAAAAGCCATCTTTAGGATTTGCAGAGACTGCCGAAGCCGCCTTTTTATCCGGACCACCAGGAGTGCGCATGTTTTCTAGACTTGCCAAGTAAGTAATTGAATAAAGAAATAAAAATATAAATTGTTTAATTTAAGTCGTTAAAAAACATGAATTGCCAGCTCTACTCATGAATATACTAAGTAAGCAAGGTCGATAAAATGCATTAATTGAATGTTTTTTTTCCATTTCAACAAACTACTGTATATTTCATTATTAAAAACGACTGTAACGCAGTATTTATATTTATTAGTAGCCCACCTTTTTAAATTTCAGAATACTCCACTCGTGTATACAAGTAGTATTTGTATGAAAATCAAATTATCATTCGTTTATACCAGGCATCTTCTAAAAACCATATTCCTTTTTTTAAATAGCAGCAATCAAACCTTTAATAACTAACCTCTAAAGACAACTCCATTTTGCCTTTTATATCTTTTCTAGATGAAAAGTACTATAGGGGTTGACCCATTAAAACATTGTTGAATTTGTGTAAACAAAAAATCTAAAAATATATGTGTTTCGTCTATGTCTATAGCCATATCAAAATATTACAAAAAATGTTCAACGTATAAATTCGGCTCAATTAGTTTCATTATTAGTACAGATTAATTTTTAATTTAATTTCCATACTAACTTTTATATTACATTTTGAGTAAACCTACAATTTACACGTGAAAAATAAAATATTTAATTATGACAATATACCACAAAATTTCTGACCTCCATATTAAGTAATTAGAATTCTCATTCGTTAATATTTTACTATTAACTTATTTACAATAGCTCGAGTATCACTGATCGATCAGTATTTTGTAATTTAAATTCCATCTGTGGTCTTGATTCAATTCTTAAACTTAGTTGAAAACTGCAACGAGATGAATTGTACTTATCCAAATATACACTAAAATCAGGTGACTGTTATTTTTTTACTTATTATACCAGTAAATTAGTGCTGGATCAAAATGCCAGCTGATATACTTAGATGGTAAACTTAGTAAAATCAATTTAGTGGGTGAAGACATCCACACCATAATCCGACGTGGATATCGTTATGCGTAAGCTATTAATCTAAATCTATATTAATATTATGAAGAGAGACTGCTAATTTTGTGATTTTATGTATATGCGCAAGGTAATTTTCAGAACCACAAATCTGTTTCGAAGATTCTTTTACCATTTGAAATGTTCATTATTCCGGAAGGATATAGGGTATACATATGTATATAATCGCAACACGAACGAAATCGAGGCGGACCAATAGTATACTATAAAAATGGTTGAAATTTTAATAATCAATTATTTATCCTTTTACAGAGCTATGATCAATTGGTTCCTCGTGATAGATTTACTCGGTTGCTGCTGTGTTTACATCGTATTCGTGGCGAAAAACTTGAAACAAGTTATGGACTACTATGCCAAAGGCAGTGATGTGCTACCACAAGATGTAGATATACGAGTCTACATGGCAGCCCTGCTTCCGTTTCTAATTTTGATGAACCTACTGAGAAATTTAAAATATTTGGCACCTTTCTCTATGATCGCGAATCTTCTCGTCGGCACCGGAATGGGAATAACTTTCTACTATCTTTTCCAAGATATACCTAGTGTCAGTGACCGTCAGAAGTTTGCTGGTTTTGAACGTCTCCCAACCTTTTTTGGTACTGCTATCTTTGCTCTGGAGGGCATTGGCGTGGTGATGCCACTAGAGAATAACATGAAAACTCCCACTCACTTCATAGGCTGCCCTGGAGTTCTTAACGCTGGCATGTCTTTTGTTGTTTCTTTGTACGCATTGGTTGGATTTTTTGGCTATCTTAAGTATGGAGACGATACCCGCAGTAGCATTACTTTGAATCTGCCCGAAGATGAAGTGTAAGTATTCTAAGATTAAACGAAAATCGTAAAATAAAGAAACTAATTTTAGAATGTATTATACCGCTCCGTGGTAATTTATTATTGGTAAAAGATCAACTGAGTTAAGAAATTTCATAAGCTGTCGATAATTAGGTAGATACTGCTGATGGCATAGAAAATTTAGCGATTTTATGCTTTGGAAAGTACCGTAAGGCATCGCTCTCGGTAATCAATAAGGAGCTGTTGTTAAATAATTTTGGATTCCCTCAGTAGTATCTAATCCCTCCAGTAATTTGAACTAGCGTAATGTGTGGATCATACTCCAACCCTCAACAAATAAACCTGTACACTAGAGAGAAGACTGCTTTATTAATTCAAATAGTGACTTTCATTTATTGGCTTTGTAAATCCTTAATATAATTAAATTACAAAACGTGTAAATTTTGATTGTTCATCTTTTACTTATTTGCAGACTTGGACAGTGCGTGAAACTTATGATTGCCGTGGCCATGTTCCTTACGTACAGCTTGCAGTTCTACGTACCAATGGAAATTATCTGGAAGAACGTCCGTCACTGGTTTGGTGCAAAGAAGAACCTTGCCGAATACAGTATTAGAATTACTATCATCATCATGACCGTTTGTATCGCGATTGCCATCCCAAATTTGGGCCCATTCATTTCACTAGTGGGTGCTGTCTGTTTGTCTTTTCTTGGTATGATCTTCCCCGCTGTTATCGAAACTGTTACATTCTGGGACCGGCCCAATGGACTAGGTCGCTTCAACTGGATTCTCTGGAAAAATACCTTTCTAATCTTGTTCGGAGTGGTCGGCTTCCTGACAGGTTCCTATGTCAGTATTATAGATATTATTAAAGGTGAAGAATAATAGACAGCTTTAGAGACACTAAGATAGATTAGGCTCAAAATTTAAACCTTTATTATGGGCTAAGTTTTATCTTAATATTATTTTGCTTATAGCTTCTTTATTTTAATTTTTATACAGTTTTAAGTTGACTAGAAAAGAGATTCCAAATATAGTAGTTTCTGCAATGCTCAAATATTATTGTTTGAGATTAATAGGTATAATATTACCTATACCTATTTAAACACTATTGACTTGGTTTTAGTTTTCACAAAGCGAATAAATTTTTTTTAAATTTTTTTGTAGCCCCAAATCTTTAGCCATTTAGAATTAAACGACTTAGATAACTAATTTTATAAATGTGTGAGAATTTTTCTAGTGCGTTATTGAAATGTGATACAATATTAGGTTAAACGGAAAAAGCATGAACTGCTATTTATAAGAAAAATAACTTATGTTTGAAAATTTTAATATTTCTTTTAAAAAGATAAGACAAAATCAATGTTTTCAATAATTTTAAGAACTCAGATTAGATTACAGCTTATATTGTCTAGCCCTCACTGTGAAATGAGCTTATGGGGTTTCTAAAAATATTATTTGTGATGAATTCATGGCATTTCCTATACCAAAAACTGTTTATAAATATGTGTAGATTACTCATAAATATTTTTTTGAGGCATTTATATATTTTCAAGTAGTTGGTGTCGAATTATGAACATTTCTAATACTTATATTAAAGAAGTGACAATGTTTATTTTTGTAAATTTCAGATATTGTGTATTATTGAACAATTTGAAAGTCCTTTAAGGATTATTAATTGTACTGTCCACATAATTATATAATATTTAATCGGTACTTTATCTACATCACTATTGTGTAACACGGGCATTGAATTTATTTACTACGAAGTCTAGGAATTTTAACATGGTCCTAACGATGAATGGGCAAAATATCAAGACATTTTATGACATCATGAAACATGTTTGAAACAGAAAACTCTAGTGGATGAAAGAAATACCATATCTCACGCCAAAAACTCGTCAAAAGACATAAGAATCATTAATATGATACTTGACACGCTTCCAACTACGAGTATGCTAAAACGCAACATAAGTAATGAAAATGACTATATTTTTTATGTCTAAAAATGTTGTCAACGTCTACTTTTTAATGTTAAAATCTATTTTAATTACAGCTTATAAGAAGATCTTAATGCATTAGAAATTATTTTATAGTAGATGGTGATCTAAGATCAAAGTGGGCCTCTCTTTACTTGTGAAATTACAGTTTCTTTAAAACGAGAATAAAGTACTTTAGACCGACAGAGTCGGTAAAGATGTTAAAATTATAATAAACATAGGTAAAGTTGATAGTATCAGGCGTTACTTTGCGGAAATTCATTGTTATTAAATTAGTATTAATTTACTTTGCAACAATCCGCAATTGGTCTTGCGGATTGTTGCAAAGTAAATTAATACTAATTTAATAAACATACGTATTTCAATGAACACTACATTTTGATACATTCAGAGTTTATAAATGTACATAACATTCCGCAAAAAGGTACGAGACGTTGAAATAGGATGGCACTCGTTAAGATAAATTGATAAAAGGTAGCAGCTGTATATATAGCATCTTGCGTAAACTGTGAGTCTCATTGTCACATCCTCATGAACATATTTAATCAAATTTCACAAACTGATTTACCCTCGTTTTGAAACTAGTAGACCAGTGCCCCTAGTGTTTGTTTTTTTTTTTCAAATAACTCATTGTTACGATGCCGTTTGCATGTTTTATGAATCTTTGAAATGAAATTATGATAGCTCCTCCAGCCAGTGTAACAAAAGGGAAAACTACTTTTGAAGTCTTCTCTTTAAACACATTTTTACAATTTTTCGAAATATCCTTATTGATGTGCTATTTAGAAAGTTCTTAAAATATAATTTAGGCATATTCAGTATTTTTTTTTGAACTGACAATCGAGAAACGGCTGTTAAAGAAAGAAAAAAATGTATAGATACTATCACTTTAGGGTGAACAGCAGTATTAATTTTTTATTCGAATGTCTCTGTACTGCGAATATCGTGTTCTATCGTACGGATGTGTTAGGTACTAAATTTATTTCTATCAATGCTATTGCATTGTCTCCTACTAAAAATCATAGTAATATGCAATCTTAGAAGGTAATCAAATACGTTCCTTTAATTGAGTGAAACTTTGGATATTTATTATTATAAAATTATATGTTGCACCTAATTACTAAAAGTTTAAGTAAAAAGTAAAATTTGTTATGAGAATAACAGGAACGTAAATCAGGTCGTTGTAATGGATATGATTGCAGGTGTTTATGTTTTATTATTATAAATCTACATTACTGTTATAATTGTAGTATTTGTACAACAGAGAAGTAATACTAAATAAGATAGAAACCTTTGAGAATAAAACCAGAAATTAGTGTTTTTTTGAGTTAATAATGCAGTGACATTAATTATACAGTAATGTTAAATGTGTAACTATTTGGACATAATTACGTATAAATATCTCAAATGATGACTAAATATAAGATTTGAATGTTTCACTGGAGTTTCATATATAATATATGACATTGCAGACATCCAACAATTATGTGTAATGCACAAAGGTTTTCTTATATAAAGAAAATCATTCCTATGAAATGCATGTCGGTAAAGATGAAGCTTGTTTATCTATTTTAAAATAGCGGTTGTTTTGTTACAATATTAATTAAATCAGATTTAAGAATAAATTGCGTTTCATTTTATAGAATTTATTTAACTACATCATATAGAAATTGACCATAAACGTAAATTTATGCCTCCAAATCAGTCCATAAACACAGGAATTATTGGTATCCGTTGAGAAGTTCCACTCTTTTATCTCTGGTTCCCATCATTAGATCATCAACATATTTATGGGTGATATATACCAGCTATCTTATATGCACTTAAAAAACTAATATTCAAAAAGCTGTTCATAAACAGCGGAGTACAACCGTAAAAATTACACACACACGAATATAGAACATAGTCCTTTTTTGAAGTTAATTAATAATACAAAGAATCTTGTCGCTTAGTTGCTTAATATGTCCACAATATTATATTGACTATCCTTTTAAGACTCGATTAAAACATCAAATACTTCTTACATATTCACGTGTTTAAGGGAAAGTGAGGAATGAAGATTCGACTGAAAATGACTCAATCTTGACATTAATGTAAGGGAAACTACACAGGTATTTGAATCTTTGTTACTACATTGAAACTAACTGCATGAAGCACTTTGTTCATGTACAAAAAGTCCAAGTTTATCTGAAGGAACTACATTATTTCCTGCTCTGTTTGGTAATTCCTCGAGAAGAATGAAAATATGAGAAACAATGTTATTAATAAAAGCATTAAAAGAATAGGTCGTAAGAAAATAATTATGAACATACCAATAATTTTGTTGTAAATCCTCTTCTAGTAAAAAATGTTTTAAAAGCTTTTATTCCATAATTTAACGTTACCTGCATGAGTTTAGTAAAAGGTATTCTTTCTGAATTGACATTAGAAGAAATTAAAAGTATAATATATAAGTACCTATTGGTTGTGGTGAAAATATTAGACTAAATTACAAAGTTGTTAAAGAAGTATCAGTTGTGTGGAAACCTCAATCAATGATATATCTTATTTAATAGTCAATTTCTTCTTAAAATAATATTTATTTGTAATAATGCTTTAAATTTAGAACAATACATTTATCCAACCAGACAATGCTACATTTGTTGTAGATATGGCCACACCAATAGCCATAGTTAATATAGTTATCATCTGAGCATACATTGCTGCATCATTACTAGATGTAGATGAAAAAAAACATGAAAACAAAAGATCGACAAGTTAGCAAAGAAAATCCAATGGAATTGTCTCAACATTTTAATCAAAAATGACTATACATAATTAGAATTATACATAATTAATGAACATAAACCTTTTGTTTTAACACTTCAACAATACTCTTGTTTTCTCTTATTGATAAATTATGTAATATTTATTGTAATTAAAATTATGTAAATATTTTTTTAACGTGTTCCAATAGTAGTTATTGGATACTGCAATCTCATCAGTGCTAAATATTTTACATACTAAAGTGCGTAAAAACTTTTTATTATTAGATTATTTAAATTGTCAGCATAGTTCATGGGGTACTTTAAGAACCTGCTGATATGGAGAAATGTTAATAAAAAGGCTAGATTCTCATAATTTACATAATATGTATACTCAAAACAGGAACTTCTAATCAACGCAGTAAAATTTGATAAAGGTTCCAGTGCCATAGTACCATTGTAGATTACATTTCTTTATCCAAAACTAGAAATAAATATAAACGACCCTTGTCGTCTTTAATGTGCAAACTAAATGATTTGAAGTTGTTAAAATCCAATCTTGAAAAGAGTATGACCAGCTTGCTGAATATTTGTTTAAGACAGCAACTGCCTTGTGCGAAAGCCTTAGCAAAAACAGTAATATTATACGCAGCTGATAATATATTCCCCATTAAATAAATGTAGATTCGACTGTATATCTTCACCATTCTGGCGGGATAAAGAATGTTCCAAGACAGATAAAAAAAGAAAAGCTAAAAAGAATTCTTGCAATACGAGTACAATGACACCTACAAATTTTGGAATTTACTGTCAGTTATTACTAGACTGATCAAAAGATATATTAAAACAAATAAAAATTCTGTGCTTCAGTTTGTCCTAATGTAAACCCTTATTAGTATGATAAAATATTAAAAGAATTAGAAATGCTTTTAAACCCTTCAGGAAGTGCAATACATCCATGTAAATATATAAGTCATATTGGGGCGGCTTAGAATATTATTACTGGTATTATTATCTTTTATGAAGTCTGCCTAGGTAGCTACCACCCTTCTTGAGTCATCCGCCAAACGACTCTTCATGTTCCGACTGGGGGCTTAAGAGCCAATACTTTCTTTCTAACCTTCTTCCCATTTCCTGGCCAACAACGCATCAGTGATACCTTTAGTCTTGCTCATATCCATGGGAAACGGTGACCACTTACCGTCAGGTGGCTCGTCTGCTCGTTTGTTGGCTATTAACATAAAAAACTTGGCGATTTTGAATAGAATTAGTGGAGAATTTATTGATAAGTTAGCACTACCTTCAGTTCCCGAAGGCATTATAATTCCACTTTGTTATTCTAGTTATAATAAGGAATAAATAACTTCAAAAGATAAATGTTTCATTAATTTCAATGTGTGTATAGTAGGCTTACAGGATGACAAATTTCATGTATTGGTTATCACTTGAATCTTAAGTGAGTGCCATGAACATTTAATGCCACCAAAATAATGCATATATGTTACATTTTGATAGAATTGTTTTTTTTATTGACTTGATTTTGTAAAGGATGGCTAACAGTGTGTAGGGTGCATAAAGCGTAAAACACACAGTTACATTTCAAGGATGTGAAAATAATTCCCAAACTCTATCAGGGATCGTTTTTGCTAGTGACTGCGGATCTTTTGGACAGACATCATTAGGTGGGGTTAAATATTTCTTATCAATTAAAGACAACTATAGAGAACACCGTCAAGTTACTTTCTAACATTAAAATCTGAGGTTTTTGAAAAGATTAAACAACATAAAAATAATCATAATAAAATAAATAAATGACTATTTTTTTTAATTTGACAGTCAATGACACTACAAGGTTTTCCACAAATATAACAAAAATTAACGATGTCACAGGAGCTATATTAGAACTAAAACCCACAGCTGAAACAGAAGTATTGAAAATTATAAAAAATATTAAGATTAAGGTTGAAGGATTTGATCATCTGAACATAAAAATGATTAAGTTAACCTTCGAGGTATCTCTACCCATTATTTCGAAGATATCACCACCTACTCTACAAAAAAGAAATTGCCCTGCAATTGATTTTATGATTTTTATGTTCGTTGTGATTTCAAATAAAGGAAAAAAAACTATTTTCTTTAGAAACTTGCTTTTGTAGTAATTATTATAATAAATGACTTTTTTCAGTTAATATAATTTGAAATAAAAGTATTCCATAGTTTTGTTTATAAAATGCCGCGAAAAAAGATGGCTTAACTGTCAGACAGTATCTGCAAAAATGTCATTTAAGTGATAACATTAATTTATTTTGTTGGATACTCAGAGGTTAAAATGTCGTGTAGAAAATGTAAATATGATTCTTATCAAAGTCAAAATTCGTGTGAAGGTGTGAAGGGAAAACTGATAAGACGTATTCCATAAAAAAAGTCTGCCACTCGACTAAATGAATTGCGATTTATAATTATACTTCCAGTACAATCTAAAAAATAGAGACATCATACCAGTTTCAATTGGGCTTTCGCAAAGATCATAGTGCGGAAACTGCACTTACGTCACAGATGACGTAAGCATCAGATGTGGACCCGCGTAGTATAATAGTGCTGCTTGACTACTTACGGGCGTTCGATTACTTGCACCCGGAAAATCTATTATCTAAGCTAACTTTAAGGAAGGATTACAAAAGTAATATTAGTTTCGAAGTTTTTTTAATAAATAAACATCAAATAGTAATCACTGACGATAAAGATGTCTATCTGGTCAACCAGGTCAGTTCAAAGAGGCGTACCCCAGGGATCATTGCTAAGCCCAATTCTGTTCGCAATATTTACTATAGACTTACCAAAACATAAAATTGTGCAAATATCATCTATAAGCCGATGATACACAAATACGCTACACATCTAATAGAAGTACACCCAAAAAGTCATAATAAAAGTTAATGAAGATCTTAACAATATTGACACCTGGTCTCAAACGAACTTTTTGGTTCTTAATTCTAATATATCTTTAATGAAGATTCTAGGTACAAAAGATCACACTGAACGTGTAATAGATTTGAAAGTTAAAATATAAATAAATAACGTAGGTGCTCAGCAAGTAACTTCCACGCATAATCTCAGTATGAAGAACAAAACTTTACAGAGCATGTAAGTCACAAAATAGGAAAACGTTCTTGTAACTGAAAACTTTATATAAAATCAGGCTATACATCAATGAACAGTTACAAGTGATACTGTATTATTGCATGGTTCTTTCCCAACTCAGTTATTGCAGTACCATATTTCGGCCAAGGTTGAATGCTAAAGCTGAAAAAGCAATACAACGTGTACAATGCTTGCATTCAGTTTTGCTATAATGTCCCAAGGATATAATATAAAACACTTTATTTAATCAGGAAAGGTATACTAGAGATGAGCGCTAGAAGAGAAATCCATTACGCTTGCACGGTTCACAGTGTAATATAGAACAAGAAATTGAAATATATTTTCGAGAAGCTCTATTGGATTAAAGATCATTCCTCTAGAAAATGTCACACAACCGCACAAAACCATCTAAAAGTGCAAAAGCATAAGACGACAAGGTTTAGAGGATATTTTAAATTTGCAAAAGCGAGAATTTGGAACGACCTTCCTCCTCCTCTTAGAAGTCCGACCGAATCCAGACCGAATCTTTAAAGGAAAGTACAAACAAGCATTAATAAAAAGGCACCTCGATGCAGAAAACGCAAATCATGCATACTGTAAATGTGTACTTAAGGATTTTTGCACCTAAATAGACCTCACTAGCAAACATACGTACATACACACCCTCTCTCTATCTCTCTTACACACAACACGCGCGCGCGTTTACACAAGAGTTAGATAAATGATAAAATGAATATTGAGTATATAAACTACTAATAAATGATAAATTTACTATTTAATAGTTAATTTATTAAATTACTAATTTAATGTAAAATGAGTCAGTGATCAAATGTTAGCTCATGATCAGGGAATCAACGGTCTTCACTTTCGCAAAACAGTATAGAGAGGAGGGAGAAGGAAGAAGTATTCAAATAGTTTTAGAAATGTTGTAAGACAATAAACTGTTTTTATTATTATAACTATCTATCCTCAAGCTGCGACACAAACAGGGCAATGGTAAGTAGGCAAGATTTAAGAACAGAGTAGTAAATAAAGGAAATAGTAAACCGAATTACTTATAATTAAAATAAAAATTACTTATAAATAAATAATTTACTAATACATTAAAATATAATAAAATTAATATAATATATTACAATAAATTAATATAAAATATAATAAATACTTATAAATAATTACTTATAAATAAAATAATTACTGATAAAGACATATATGGACATTAGTCGAAGCAGCTGGGAGTGTTCACTTCTAGGAATCTGACCAAAGAACTGTGGGTAAAAGCAATAAATACAATAGTATCTGTCATGAATAGAAACAATAGGAGTAGGGTAACAGGAAAAACACCATATCAAGTTAGGACAGGAAAACATAATAATATATCTAAGTTGAAAAAATTTTTGGTACAAGGTCTGGACACATATTTCAAAAGACAAGACACAAATTAGACTCCAAATATTGATATGTTTGTAGGCTATGAGGTTCTATTAATTCATTAATTAAATTTAATTAATTACCAAAAATTAGTTTTATTTGGGAGACATAAAAAACTCGTATGTAAGATATTTAGCAGGATATCAATTTATTTACATATTAAATTTTTTACTGCAATAGCTACTAAATTAAATCTAAGAATTTTAAAGATTAAAGAATGTAGTGCTTTTCTTAACAATTAAATTGATGAGAATATATTTTTTAAATTGCCGTAGGGCATTGATTAAAAATAGTTCTGTAAATTACATAAATCTATTTGTGCTTTAAAATAGTCACAAAATAGTCACCAGAGTATTGGAATGTTCCATGAGGTTATAAAGCAGGGGTTTACATATTCCAATATAGATAACTATCTTTATTCAAAGGATGAATATGTTTCATTATCATTCATATCGTATTTTGGGGATTCTGGATAAAAATTACTTAACACTGTTATGAATAGTTCTTTTAAAATGAAAGACTTCAGTTTTGCAAACAAATTCTTAAAATTTAATTTAATCAAAATCTAGACAATAGGTACACTACTGTATGTAACAAGGATTACCTGGTAAATATAATAAATATGGTATGGCTAATTGTAAGGCTTTTTTTCTAATAAACAAAAACGAATGATTTTTTGAAGAAGCAGTGTTCAGAATGTATATAAAAAGAAAAAATGTAGAAAATTAATTGATAGTTTATTATACATCTATAAGGGATGTAGATCGGATTTATATGTATTATTAAGTATATTTATAGGTATCAAACATATGCAGGCAATTTATTGCATAAGTTTTTATTAAATGTGTTAAGACATATAAAGGGAACTTTACTTTGTTTAACTTTATAAAAATTGTAGAGATAATGCAATGGGTCATGTTGATAGTGGTTCAGGAGGTAGGGATAACAGAAAATTTACAATGGGCTACTGTTTTGATGTATGTGGATGTTCTGTAATTTAAATGTATAAAAAGCAACCATCAGTAGCTCATTTAAACTATGAAGATAACCAGTCTGCCATTAAGATAGCTCACATGACTTCTGGAAATACATTAGTAAACACTCAGATAGTAAACTGATTAATAAAAGATAAAATTTGATGATTAACAATATAAATTCCATTAATTAAATAGCTGATATTCTCACAAGACATTGTTGGACCACTTTTAAAAAACTTAGAATAAAATTGGTTAAATATATATTGTTATACAACAAGGTATATCATATGAAATGTGAGTTGCTACTTTTGTTTCTAAGTTTTGTTATGTATTGAATTATTACAATATTTTATTAAGGGGAGGTATTGCTATAAACAAAATATTAGTTCCTGGTCATAGTCCTATGGCTAGGCTATTTTGCCATGATGCCATGAAATAGATGTTAGTTACATGAATGTGCTATTATTCAAGAGTTTATCTTATTTCTAGTTAAGTCTACTGAAGGCACATCTTTTCTATATTAATACCTATACATTTAGTCATAACCATGCTATCTGGAAGGTCTATTAATTGAACATAGTTTCTTGAAAACATTCCACAAGACTGCCTTATATGTTGAATCATTTTTAGGAAACCACATCGAATATACGTTGAAAATACTCGTCTAACATGGAAAAGACAACCACAGGCTACCACGTACTTAATCTCTTTTTGTTGTTGGAATTAAGAAAATTTTAACGACTTTTCTAGTCTTAGAAGGTGGTAAGATAAAAACGAATTTGAAATATCAAATCAGACTATTCCTTTATTTTTAAGGACACGAAATCCTCCATCAGTGATATTGTTTAAGTATAATAAACGTATTCCTTTTAAAAATACAGTAAGGGTTATGGGGTACCCTAATAAAAATTTAAGATCTTTACCTGAAAATTTTCCTTTATTATTTAATTATTAAATTAATGTTTAAAAATGATTTTATTACAATCATTACATTCTGATCCCTCCTTTTTCAAATTATATCCGAAGTAATACAGTGTAGGTAGATGCATCTACGTCTGTTACAAAAAACATCTATAAGTCAATAACTCAAACGACTACCTATGTAATGTTTTATAAATTCTTTTCTACTCTGTGCAATTGTTTAAGTACAGATTATTGTTTGGTAGTATTAACATAAATAATGTGTGTTGTTTAATTATCTTGTGGTTTTGTAGCACTTTTCAATTTTATCGTCCTGCTCTCCATTTTTTATATAAAGAAATTTAATGAGTGAAAGTCAGTAAGACTTATAATAGTCTATTCACTCCTTTCTATGACTCCTCTTTGACATCATAAGCAATAAGAATAACGACGCACATGGCATCGTTCGTACTTGCGCGATTTTCACGAAATAAGGATACTCGTCATACATCAAGTTGTTCGATGAAGGTATGCCGACGAGGAAAATATTTCATACAATTCTTGCATACATACTCCAAAATGTACCCTATAGGAGACAAAGAGGCTGGCAACCCTACGTCTGTGACCAAGGCTTTGTAGGTTAGTTTCAGGCTTTACAAACTTTGGAAATTAGCATCTTTGTATGATTTCCATCGAGTCCACGGCTGATAAGTAAGATTTGTCAGTATAATATGGAAACGGTACTTCACAGATTGTCAAACCTAAACTTTTTATAGGATTAAAAGTTGATTCGGTCTGAAATAAATAAATGTTAATATATGCCATATCTAGCACTTTTTCGTTTACGAAATAAACGTTTATTGGGCTTCAACAAGTTTTTATTTATCTATCGTACTCTATAGTTTTAAAACATATTTTTTCAATAATAAATGATGTCAATAGAGCCATCCGGTATCAGTTACGGTAAAAATTTAGCTACACGTTAAAACAGTGCTTATTACATAGTAACGTATTTAATAAAGACAGTATGGTAAGTTATCAAAATTTCATTGATTCAAAATTTTATTGATTTTTATACAGAGTAAATAAACATTTATAAATGAATTTAATTCTGGTTTTCCAAAACCATTAGGAATCTATATCTATATCCAGGATCCACTTTTTGTAATGTGTGATATTTATTTTAGGTACAGAAAAATTATCGGCATTTAAAAGCCTCGGATGTTTGAAGAAATTATTTTTACTATACTTTTAATGTTTTACGAAGTTTAACGATTGGTAACACGTCAAAGACGAAATAATACTCTATGGCCCGTCCGCCTAGGCTAGTGCGTGCGTTGACGTTTTTCTTCAATTACTTTGGGCCGCCATATTTCTCTGTCGTCGTCCGCGCTCCTTGCGTCTATTATTGAATCACTTCTTAAAAGTAGGTAAGTATTATCTATAATGATAGTATGTCTTAATATAAACAATTTTTATGTGATTGGAATTGAGTTTATGGTCAAAACAGTTTAACACTGTTGTTAACGTTACTGTTGTTAAGATGTTATAATTTTGATTTCTACCTGCCTGCCACCTTGACTCCCCGAATTTTGGATCTGCTAACACGAGGCATTCTTGAGCATTTAAGTGAGTGTGGTCTACGCAGATTAATGATTACTATGATTAAACAATTGAAGTTATTGCAAATTGAGTTAGTTTTAATCGACATGGAAAACAAATACGTGATTTAAATCACTAATGTGTAAATACCCTACTCTTTGTGTATATAGAACCAATTAGATTTTTGAAAACGGTTACTCAAACTACTAATGTTTATTTTGTTTTATGATGTGTTTTATGTTTTTTTATAATATTAGTATGTGTTAGTATGTAAATATTAAGCCCTGTGTAATAAATATAATGACGAGATTACTTAGGTTGTGGCAAAAACGAAAAATAATTTACAATTTTTATTTAATAGGTATAGTTAATTGAAATTATTATCAAATTTTTTGAATATGTATTCCAAAATTAAATATTATTTCAGAGTTACTGTAATGATATAATTGAATACTGGGTTGAAATAAGCATATCTTAATGTTGGACTACAACAAGTTGTACCAGTCTTCTATAGTTCAATGTCTATATTAAAACACCTCTTTCTAAGCAAACCTTATTGTTCTGTGAAAGTCACAGCTTCTTCCTTGCTCTGCATAGGTTCAGAGCAACTTTATGGAATCTCCTTCTCACTTACTTAGCAAACCAAACTTTTGACAAAATTGCAGCAAGTTCTGATGAAGTTTTTTCCTCTTTTTTAATGACAATGTCTAAGAAGTTATAAATCCTTGCATTCTGTTTTTATTTTCTTTCAGCGTGTTCTAGTCTATTGTCATGACTACCAGTCTTCTTGAAGCAATAAATCACATTCTGATTTTTGAACATTTTAATTGAAAAATGTAGTTCAGCATGGGTTAGCAGTTCATAATATAGATACATATGTTGCCTTCTGTTCTTATTTTCTGATTTCACCTGCCGACAGATGCAATCATAAAACCAAAACAATCAAGATTTTGAAATAGTGTGAAATAATTGGGGTACATTGTTATAGTACTTTTTTACATCACTGTATGTGTACATGTATAGTTATGGTTATGTTCAAATGTTCAATAATAGCTATGAAAACTGACAATAGTAATATTTTGATTTTTTATAAGGGTCAACTGTAAACAATAGTTGTTTCAGTATTCTTTGGAATGAATTTTGAAAGTATATAAATTATAATTTTAAAACAAAGATTACTGACTCTTGGATATCCAAGAGCAATGTTGTGACACCTTAAATAATATTTTTATAAATTTGCTAGTAATATTTAGTTTTTGCTATAAATTGAGAAAAACTATGCTTCATGCTTAGAACTATCGCTTAGGTTGTTTTAGGAACCAGTTTTTCTTGTGCTGTAAATTAGAATTAGAACTTAGCAAATACTACATGTATGAAACTAGCTAGTTCTTTTTATTGAATTTGTAAAGCTAAATTAATAATTTAAAGAAAATTAAACTATAAAATGGCTGAAAAGTAAATAAAATAGTGTAGCAATCAGGTTTAGGCATATATTTTTAAGTTAAATCAAAAATAAAATCAAAAAACATAAAGAACAGTTGAATTGCTGTAAATAATTCATTTGTGAACTTGAAAGACAGCAATTATGTTGGCCTAGTTGAAGATGACCGTGTCATTCAATATATCTGACATGTCATAAACGACTTAGTTGTATTATTGTTTTATTTACATTAACACACATAAATTACTTTGTTTATTCGCACCCTTAGAATGAAATAGACTTAACTCAAAAATTGCAATGTATGGGAAATGACGAAGAAAATTTTAAAAAATGTATGGTCTTGAGTAAATTTGAAGAGACTGATGTATGAGGTTTTCCCTTTCTCACTCATAATTCTGGGTCTTTTTCACCATGGGGTTTTAGAGTAGGCTTTTATAAGTAAATTTATAGTAAAATCTGGAATTTCAGGAATTTTGAGTTAAGTCACTTTCATTCTAAAGGTGCGATATGTTACTAACAAAAACAAAGCAGCTAAAACAACATAAATGATAATTCTAACTTAAATTTTTGTATTGTTGAAATATAAATGAAAATATCTTTAGGATTATTAAATGCATGTATGTTATGTCATATTTATGTTTATCATAGTCTACTTATCAATAGATAGTTCTTCTTATTAGTTGTACTTACTTTTATGGGCTATATAAACACTATACACCATGGTATAATTTTTTTATTGACTGAGGTTTGGACTTAAAATCTAATAGGCTATTTTGCGATATAATACAATAGATAATTTTTATTATTATATACGGTTTTGTTGCCTTGTTTTTTGATAACAAAATTTCTGAATCTTTTTGTAAACAGTAAATTGATATACTAAAGGGGTTATATTGGTGTATCTTATATGGAAGACATTAATTTTTCTAATTGAACCTTAATTAACAATATCTACTTTGATTCGTATACAGTTGGCTTGACATCAGTTGACAATAATGGAATTAGCTATGAGTAGTAAATTTATAATACAGATTTCATGGCTATACAGACATGATTAACTAAAAATCTAGAAGTTCATATATAATATTAGAAAGTAAAAAATAATTTAATTATTTAAATAACAATTACTGTGAAAGTCAGTACATTTTGAAAACATTAATATAAGAATTATAAATAGTGCCACTATAGTAGGGTACATTTTCTTGTGCAATTTTTCAGTAAGCAATTTGTTATTTAGTGACATTATTTATTTCTGCATACTAAGTCATACATTGTATTAGATACTTGGTCATCAAAAATGTCACTTAACACAATATAATTTTTAATCTTTACAAGAGTTAGCTTTGCGTGCTGGCATGTGTATTTCTGCCATGATTATAATATAGTAGACATGTAGTTTGCTTTGGTAGGTAGATTCTGGGGAAAATTTAAAACGATTACAAGTATCACACAATTTAACTTAACCTTTAATTTTATTGTTTATTGCTTGCGATTTCATACTGATTTCATTGCGGATTTTAAGGATTTGTAGAGATTTAAACAGTCATTTGCAGAATGCGAAATTTGTTCAAATTGGTTCATTCAATTACCAAATAATAGAAATTGTACTTAAAGTAATTCATGTTTACGGTGAGTGGTAAATATGTTGATTCACTACAAATGAAGGTTAAGGACAGTTAATAAAAAAATATAATTGGAACAGTACAAGTGATCCTGGCGTTGGCAGAGCTGTACATTGCATTTCACTACCACTTCATATTAGTAATATGTCACTAAGAAATATTTTGCGAATTTATGTCATATTGCGAATGTGCTAGCGGCGATGATTGAAAATAGTGTGAATCTAAGAATCTTCTCAGTAAAACTAGGGGATAAATAAGGAAACCTCAAAACAAGCAAAGTTCTTAATATATATTTTGATAAGTTTACTTTTTGAATTCGGTTATAGGTATCATCATTTGTTGTACACTTAATTGCACGCACTACATGCCCATACAATACTATTGTATTATTATTGGAATGCAAAACTAAGGATGGAATTTAGACCAATACACAATATTGTTTATTGTTTTGTTTTTAATATTTTTCCACATGCATTTGTATTCCTTGGAATATAGAAATATTCAGGTAGTCTAGAGAGGCTGTCATCATGTTATTAATTCAAGTCTTTCTTCAGTGTAATATTCTATGTATTAAATTTAACAACTTCAGGGTGTAAAGGGCTAAAGGACAAGACCTAAATAACCTTTGAGACTAAGGTCACTGAACTCTTCTCTGTTCTGCTTAAATCCCTTTAGTGGTAGGGTTACTTTATCTCCTTGGCTAGCTACCAGTATTCTACAATGTACCGTGAAATGTTTTTTGCGTGTTTCGGTTGTCAGTAATAAAAGGGTATCTCGCTTCCATCATGGCGGGCGACGTATCTTTGATATTTTTGATGGACGTGAATACGTCGCGACAACTATTTACTGTCAGATAGTCTTTAGGCTTGTTCGTTCGCTATTGTTATTAATGAATGTACGAAAATTATAACAAAAAGTATAAATGCGTTTTACTTATCCATAGCATTGCGATCTATAATTATCTATTTAGAAACAAATTGCAGGTAGTTTAAATTACTTTAAAATGTGAAAAATAACTATCTGTTAAGACAATCAAAGAACTAGTCTTAATGCAAAATACTCGTATAGGATATTTATGTGTATATAAATTGCTTTGATAGGCTATTTGCTTCTATTTTACAAGCTACTGAGAATATCCATAGCGTATTAAATTTTCTGATAAGTTAAAAACATTACATGATTTAAAAGATTAGTTATATAAAACTAGTTATACAATACTGATATAAAACAGCTATCCGACCAAACAATGACGTCAGTAAGCCGTTATATACCAGTAGTTTGTATTGAGACACTAGCGAATCATTCATGTTAAAATAGTTGTACAGTTTTAAATTGTTATTAGTTCCTAATAGTGTACAATATTGATAGTGTTCCTCGTTTCAGTTGTCGCTGCATCGACGTCACGGTGTTTCGTTTAACTTTGAAATACATCAGTTCACCGGAATGGGTGATCGCAACAATCCTATAAAGTTTGGCCCTGAATGGCTACGTAATCTATCTCGCGAGCCAAGTGCGGGTGGACCCAGCAATCACAACTCGCCGCCTGGTGGCCCGATAATCAACAACCCCGGATCTCCGAGCCCCGCGTCCGGGGCAGTGGTCGGTCCCAATTCAGGGAATTCAGGTCCAAACACCGGAATTATGCAAGGTCAAAATTTTGGGACAATGGCTACAACAGGGGGCGTAGGATCTACAGCAGGTTCTCCAGTTACGGCCAACCCGACCAATGTCCCAGGGCCAACTGCTAGTGGACCACCAATAGCAATACCTGGACCCTCGACGGGTACAACGTCAAGGAATAAATCAAACAATGGTGTGCCCAAAGTTCTTCTAGCGAGGCTTCGGTGAGTTCTTTCTACGTATAAAAGTAGATATCGAGGGCAACTAGTACGTGCACATCATATAATTTATTAAAATGGCATATATTTTTCTAATATAGTATATTTAATGATATATATTTTTTGTTATGTATATTAAGTGAATGATTATTGTAATATACTATTGGAACGAAATATTACTATTAAAATATTTTGACAGTTACAATTGCCTGTAATTAAAGATTGGCATTGTAAATTTTAAATTTTATTAACTTTTTATTGTATTTTGAGTATATTATGAAGTGAGAGTGCGGACATTCAATCAAAACATAGAAGATACAATCGCAAGCTAGTAATGCCGCGATCTAACTGCAGTGCCTATTGGTGGCTTCTGAATATATACGACGATTATTGAAGCCTGACATCAAATGCTGCCGCTGCCGTCTGTCGAATGTCGCATCCCGCGGAATTGCACCTTAAGCTGTTACAGACGTTCATTAACATTAGTAACATTGACAAGGAAGCGATGAATGTAGACAAAATATTAGAGATTTAAGAAGGTAATTGATAGCTACGATGGTAAAAACCTAACCACTGGAAGAGTACTGTACTAATTACTGTTTGTTACAAAGCCTAGCGACCACCACCCAATTACTCGTATACGTCCAGATACATACGAACCTTATCAAGCGCACTAGAATATCACTAGATATTCCACTATATCTGTTAGGTTTACTGTTAAGATAACAAAATCTTAAAAAGGTCCTATGGTAAAACCTATTATAATTGAAGTAATATTTGATGGACGACCTGGATGTAACTGCAGTACCTACCTATGTGATTTATCTCACATAACATATTTTTCGTAATACAATTGCATATTATACTAGCGACCCGCCCAGGCTTCGCACGGGTGTACTTTATCAATAGTTTCCGCAGTGTATGCGATGAAAGAAATTTTTAAGCAAATTTTTTTATACTTTGGTTCACGTTATTGAAGTTTTAGCAAAGATCCCTTATTTTTTCTAGTAATAAATATAGTCTATGTTACTCAGGGATAATGTAGCATTCTAATGGTGAAAGAATTTTAAAAATTGGTTCAGTAGTTTTGGAGTTTATTCGTTACAAACATACAAAAATATAAAGGTTTCCTCTTTATAATATTAGTATAGATAAACAGCATGGCTTTTTAAATTGTTATTTTAAAATATGTTTTAGCATGTTAATGAACTTTGATTGACTTTTTTCGTCAGTTATTATGTTTTTTAACTTAGCGTATAAGCCCTCGATATGTTAATTGTTGTTTGTGAAAATGTCGTGCGTATACTGTGAAATATAGACTGACAACAAATATGTGGACCCTGTTACGGCATCACAACATTTCACATTACAAGAAATATCTAAACTCGAGAGCAATAATAATAATAATAATAATAATAATAATAATAAGTGATATAGTTATCGCGGGTTGGTCAAGACTAATTTTTACAATTTTATGCAATGAATAGTGGATTGTGGAAACTAACAATATATTTTGGTTATACTGATATATACTGATTTTCATGTAATGTGTGTCCTATACCATTAATGTGCAGATTTCTTCTAAACACATCTAAAATTAAAAACTATATTTTTGTATTGTAAGTCGAGTAAGTCAGGATCAACTATATTAGGTTGTCAGGCTATATATTATAACCTCCGTGATTTCATCAAAATTAAACCTGTAGTAATTTCTTTAATAATTGTGACATATTTCTGAATAGTCAATAGATATTATTATTCAAAGTTTATTTTGTTTGTTTGTCGGTCTATAAATATATATTTTTGAATTGTAATTTTGATGATTTTAAAATTAATTATGATAATTTAATTACATAATTTGAATTGTAATCCTTCGTAACTAACTTCGTAACTTCAATGGACGAAATGACAATCAAATAACTTGATATATTAATACTTGTATTAAAATTTGAGAACTAGTATAATATCATTAGAAACATAAGAATGAGTTTATTTTACTGTTTGATGAAATAACGGATTTTATAACTTTAGATACAATGTTTAATAAATAGGCTGTTGTTACGAAAGTGACTCAAGTTTTGGCTTGGTACGTTTTTTGAGTATATAAGATACAATTATTTAGATTAAGAAATAATATATTTCTAAAATTTCTATATTATATGTTGAAATACGTCGTAAAATTCTATTTTAAAGCATTTATATAGACACCTTGATTCACTGTAGTAACGAATACCAGTCTTGACTCAAAGTATTAGACATGCGGAAATCTAAATGTTAAAAATATTATTAAAAATGAGCGGCAATATCAGGCTAATTTTAACAATAAATCGATTATTTTAAGGTACTAAAACACCTGGTCCACAAAACGTACAATATGAGGTTTTTGCAAAATATTGTAAACCATTTGTTAAGTTTTCTTTTGACTTTTATTAGTGTTAAAGATTGGCCGTATGATATTTTTCGTGAAGTACAACAGTTTGTTTTGTGAAAAATGCGAACGTCCAACGACAAATGCAAATAATTCAGGTGTTACATGAAAATTCATGACTCAAGTAGCGGTTATGTGATTATTGAAAAAGTCACGATTAGTTTTCAAACGACTGTAAAGACTGAAAAGCCAGAAAAATACCATTCTTCTGCAAGAACAATAAAAATAACCGCTTAGAAGGGCTCTGTGATACCACGTTTTTCCATTGAAGATTGGTGTAATGCGGTACGAGGAATTCAACTTTGAGGTAAGTAACATTTTATTTCATTACATAAAACAACCCCAATAATTACGCCGTAAGTAAGGTTTTGTAAGATTTCGATGTATAATGTCAGAAACGTAAAACGACAAAATGCCACTATGACGTTATGTTACCAGATGACACACAAATTGACCGGTTTGCAAAATGACATTAAGTTCATGTAATGACAGTCAAATTTCAAATTAAATAAAATTTAATATGTCTTTATTTATCGATAGTAAATAAACATACTTTTTCAATCAAAATCATTAAAATATATTGGTACCTTAACCTCCTTGGTATTGGTATCCTCCAAATAAAAGAATATATATATTAAATTATATTTTATACCTTAATCACACTTAAATTAACTATGCGAAAATATTATTATATTTTTGAACTGGATTTTTTATAATACTTCACAGTACAATGAGTTTTATTATTAAATAACATCGCAGTTACGTCGATTTGTTTTGGCGGAGCAAAAGTAACTATTTCTTATTATAAAGTTATAATTTTTTATTTTTTTTGTTGAAGTGACGTAATTAGGTTTCAGACAATATTGTTACATGTCAGGATCCGTAGGCTCGTAAAATGTCAAAGTAATTCCGCAGAGACTTTATTTCACTTGCATAATCACAGTTACACTCGTAGATCGCAGGTATTCGCTTCGTAGGGAGAGAGAACTCTTCACTTCGTATCCGGGAACCGAATGCCCTGTGGCCGACGCTGCCCGCTATTTATATCGATTTCCGGGCTTCCAGATCTTGGCCTTCGTGGAAAACAACAACAATAATTACCGGAAATCGACATAACAATAGCGGGTCAGGTAAACAACCTCCTTTAGGGAATGTATGCCAATCTCGCCCTTTTGCCTAAGAGAGTGTCCCAGGGTAGTTTTTATTACTACCTGGGTTTCACTTTTATTGCCTCCATTGTTCTCACTGGAAGGGTCGGCCACCCTTCCAGAAACTTCGTAAGCTTGCCGACTTTCTCTTCTCGGCTATCCTTCGACAAGCTTCGTAACAATATAATTCGAGTTTAAATTTTAATTCCTGCGCTCCGATTTGACGTTTTGCACATCTGTCGTATTGAGAAGTTATCGTAATTATTTTGTATTCATTAAATTTGCATATCTATTTTTTTACGATTCTACCCATTTGAGACAAAGTACCAACGACTGGTATTCGTTAATCTGTCGTTTTGCGTTACTGACTTTACACGCTCAAATCGTGTCTATTTTTTGTTATAAAAATAATTATTACAGTAAAACGTGTTTTTTTTGCATAATTTGAGGTGATAGGAAAGTCGGGTGTAACGTTTGCGAGGCAAGGACATCACCTTCCAAGGCCACCCCGTCCGCAAGGAATATCATACCGATTTTATTGCGAGTTATTTGTAATAAATAGTACTTAAGCACGAAGGTAGCAGCATTATGATTTGGGATTGCATGGCCTGATTGACGAGAACAGTTGAAACTGATTCAGGTGTTAACGCGTTCTTTTGTGTGACACTGACATAGAAGACACATGACGACGAAAACTATCGAGCATGTAGAAGCGCAAAAGATATGGGTGCTTATCATTAAGTTGAAAATAGCGTTAGATACGCTTTAACGGACCGGTGGAATGCCATACCCACACCTAAGTACAAGAAGCTTGTTTCAGTCAATATACGAATGTAAACATTAAAACCAGTTTTATTTTTTGACCCTATCATGTTAACCCAGTAAACTTTTAGGTGCCCTAATACTTTTGGCCAAGACTGTATATATATATAAATGTAGTTATTAACTGGAATGAATATCAAAATAAGAATATAATTATTGTTATAGTAGTGATGTCGCATGTATGTTATGTATCATAGACTATATAGATTATTTATAAGCGCTTTGAGAACCCCATTCGATCCCCAATTTCGTCTAAGTCGTCGCTTTGGCGAGAGGAGTGATGCGTGTATTAACATTCCGATTTGGATTTAGATAAATAATTGATAGGAATAAGGTCAGTATTAGTGCAACGAGCCTTATCAATGCTATTGTACAAAAATTGTGTGGTAAAGAAACCACTGAACTACAAAACTGTCATAGTTAATTACAGTGCAAATATGCGTATGCACGTTCCTAATCAATAATAATTATACCATACCGGACAGATGTTACGCCTCTCAAGCGACTTCGCTTGGAAGCGAAGCATCGCTGAAATATATAGAAAACCAACAAATACCAATATTTAATGAATACAAAAATAAGTGCTTGTGGTGTTTGAATATATTGAAGGAAACCTCGTTGCAATATCAGGTAAATATTAAAATATAAAATTATGTAGCACAAATTCATACTTATGTTATGGCTTCTCTTATAATAAAATATATTTCTAATTTGTTTACTTAATCAGTTACACATATTTATTTCTATTTTTTTTTAGCCTTTGTTGTTTGTACATAGGGCGGACTTAATGCGTAGTGGCATTCTCTAGCAGTCAACCCTTCATTTAAAATGCACAAGACATGGATACGTTCCATCTTCATAATCCATAATCTTTCGTATTTTTTTGTATAATCATATTATTTTATTCTTGTGAAACAAAATGTTTAATGTAATAAATTATTTATTCCCAAAAACATTTCATAAAAGGTACATACGTATATGTAATGCTGTTTTAAATGTACTATAGACACTGTATGCTTAGTTTATCTGTCATATATTACCAAAAATAAATACCTACTTTAGGTGTCAGAAAAACCGCTCTTATTTTTTAAACGTGATCTTGATGTAAAAGATGGTGGTACACCAAAAGTGGGAATATCATGATGTTATTATTACCATGTAGAACTGTTGCTTCGTTTTCCATTTCTGTAACAGTTGCTGTTACTAGTACTAATGTCACTTTTACTAAAATTTTATTATTTTAGCGAGCCTGATGATGAAGATTTGATCATTAACAAAAGACGTTATGATCATAAAGATGGTTGACGGTGCAACGCAATGGTATTACTGTACGCGTAACTAATGCATACTTTACAAATAAGTATTATATTTTTAGTGATGTTTTGTAATGTCAAGTTCCTTGATTTGTGTACTATACGAAATAGTGGCGGTAGCGCGAAATTAACTTAATATTTGTATGAAGAAGGATTACAGTTATGGATTAATTTGTCAAATCTCAACTATTTATATCAAATAGATACTCAAAAGTACTTATCATGCCGCCGCTGGACATAATTTCGTATGGCTGGTTACTTACTCGTGTTAATTTATTTACTTAAACAATCTCATTTTATGAACGTATACTGTTAAGTGATCCAAACTGGAGTTACACATTTGTCTAATTTAATAAATAACAAGATCTTTTTTTATTTTTATATGACCAAATGCGTATTTTCAAGATTAAAATTAATATTTCATGTGTATTTATTAATAACAATGTGGTTAAATTCCAGTATGTGGGTTGCTACAAATAAATTTTTTAAAACTGAAAACGTTTTTCATTTTGATTTAGGGAAGCGCAAAATGAGCGTTTATGACCCTGTAAATTGTTATTAGCGTGTTCAAAGTTTGCTTACTTGTAGATATGGCAGAGAAGAGATGTTGGCATTATATGACACATCAGTTGAGTCTCCGGAGGAGTTAAAATACTTTGATTTATTATATCAACCGCGGAACACCCAACCTTTTGCACTCTACAATACATTTGAAGAGGAAACGGTAAGTAGAATCGTATTCCTTAGTGTTTAATCGAACCTGTTCAGTTTAGAAATGAGTCAGTGTAGAACATATTATTTAAGTTATATTGCAGTTTGATAGGCTATTGACGTGGTAGTCGAAATATACAATAATCGTTATTCTTAGAGACTGTTTATTAAAGTTCTTATTGTGGACACTCACGTTAATGGCTGTAATTCATTTATACACTCTGATTAGTATTCAGTACTAATAATATGTGACATGATTTTTTTTTGCCTTTTAGCGGGATAATGCCCGAAGTGGGCCCATTATTGGAATAGTGCCTGTCCCCGAAAGATATAGTGCATTACGAGGAGGGGTCATGAGGGGTGCAAATGTCAATGAAGTCCGAGGAAGATCCCGAATGCCATTTGTACGACAAGCATCGCTTGGCAGGTAAAAGATCGAATTGATGATTTACTCTGTAATTTTCATATTTCTTTACCACTGTTTGACATTAAACTTTGTTTCCAGAGGAAGCAATTCCTGGCATGTGAATAATACCAGAATGCCAAACTATAATACGGGACCAGAAGAGGATGCTACGTTAAGACCATGGAATAGTAATAATGGTGGTGTACCAGCTAACAGAACCACTAGCGAACCACCTGAGTGGAACCCGAATAAAATGTTCCGAAGGTAAATATTCTACAAATTATATGCATTCGAGCTTAAATTCTTTCTCGTTGTGCTTATATATATATATATATATATATATATTTGTTATTTTTAGGCAAGCAATGAAGTGATATTATGCTATGAATTAGTTTTTCTTTAACTTCAAGAAGTAGAATACACATTTTCTTTACCGCTAATTGCTTTTTTTTTTCTATCAGGCGGCAGAATAATAACACAAACTGGCGCCAATCTCACGCTCGTGATGAAAACGATGAATGGCGAGCGCAAGACAATCCAAGAAATCGTCCACCGGTAGATAAGTGGGGTAAGCATGAGGATGTCTTGAATTATTCATGTAATGTATAATATGTTTGTCTTTGTTAAAATTACTTTATAATATTTTAGTGAATTGTTTTAAAAAGGGTGATATTTCAAAGTTGCATCCCTTCATTCTATTTGCCGAAGACGGTCATGAACACGGTTATTAAACGGAAAGCAGCACGTGACTCGAGTGATGGCAGCACCGTCGCTATGACTCAACATTCATTAACACTTTCTACAATGAGGCCTATTCAAAGGGCAGGACATATTCACTGGAGATCAGTGCCTCTCTGTTAGCAACGTTATTTTAGTTTAGTTTCTAATTATTGTTAGATCAGTGTATTCTTTAATTCGTGAATACGTTACTCTGGTCGATTATCAATTGTACGCCCGCGAAAATGTCTGACCACGACGCCAGTAGTGCTGGTCATATCCGACATTTATAAAAATATATACACACACAAATATGTGTGTGTGTGTGCGTGTGTGTATGTATATATGTATGTATGTATGTATTGTTATTCTTTTAGATCGCGAATGGGGAGATCGACCTAATCCGGAGAGGCAACAATATTGGAATTCAAATCGGAGGATATGGGTTGGCAACGAGGCTCAAAACAATGAAGACAATTTGCCTGAATGGTATAATTATTATTATATATGATTTGGATACTTGATAAAAGTTGCAAATTAAAACTGCGTCATCTATGATCTGTATTGTAGGGCTGTCGATAATGCAGAAGCTGGCGCTGGAACATTCGATTCATCTGGAGCCTTCCATGGATACAGCAATGATGACTCTAATCTTCCAAAGAGTCAAGAAACATCTTTCCGTAAGGCTCGCTGTTTTGGTTTAAATCAAATGTCCTTATTCATTTTATGAATAGATATATAAGTCCTCAGATAAAACTTACGACTAGATGGGCTTATATTTCAAGAAAATTAACATAAAGTTTTGGCTGTTTTATCTGATGTCTTGTCCTTTGTGGAAATTTCAAAATGTTACATTTTTCTGTTTAATGTTAAATAAAAAACAAATAGCGATTATTAATCTTTGGGTCGTTTGTGATGACATGAAGCTCACTTTCCATCTCATATGTAATGTGTATACAAACATAAATATAAATGTATGATGGAATCTGCGGCCGAAGAGAATTGAATGATTTGTTTGGTGTTCTTTTACTTATTACATCTGTAGTTTTACAATTTATATCTTGGCACTGAGTTATCTATTAGTTTGTATTTTTACACGTTTTCAAAGTATTGATATAATATTCCAGCTCTGGCTCGTTCACATACCCATGGCAGTTTTGTACGCTCGAAAATTGCAGAGGAAGGTTCGGATGAGTGGTGGGCTTCGGAGAAAGCTAAAAAATTATCAGCGAAAAAATTTGATACTGGCGACACGAAATTCAAACAGGTATGTTTTTTTGCCTATAAGGTGTGGTACAAAATGTCTAGTGATCGTAATTTACGCTATTTTATTATTGTATGGAGTGTATAGATATGGCCGCAATAAATAAAATTGTAATCACTGAATTTTCTAGGCTG
The DNA here is from genome assembly GCA_003671415.1 of Megathymus violae. Taxonomy (NCBI): domain Eukaryota; kingdom Metazoa; phylum Arthropoda; class Insecta; order Lepidoptera; family Hesperiidae; genus Megathymus; species Megathymus violae. The sequence goes on from PDGT01000018.1 coordinate 2,133,964, forward strand.
GTACATTTGGGCCTGCGGAGGGTGGTAACTCAAACTCCAAACCAGTCGCTGGGAGAGATACCAGAGATAGCGATGTAGTTGATGAAACGCACAAAACAAAAGTAGAAAATGTTGATTCGCGTGAAGGACAATCTCCTGAGGACAATGATTCGAATGCTGAAGACGGTAATCAGACAAGCGTCTTCACGAATCAGTTTCAAGATAACAAACCATTCGAAACGCTCATGCATCCTGAAATCGGACTTGAAGATTGTACTGAACAACAACAAAGCAACTTTCAATCGGTGATGATTACACCTAATAATGGTCTGCGTCAAAGGCATCAGAATGTGGTTAGTGGTGCCATGATACCGCCCGGAAGGCATTATCGCAATACTGGGCTGCTACAAATGATTCATTCGATGCCGAGGAATCAATCGCCTGATAAGTAAGTTTTTTCATATCTAAAACTTTACACCATATTATGTTTAAATACGAAATGGTTTGTTGTAAAATATTTTTTTTTTAGTGAAAATCCGGAAACATCCGATGAAAAACTTGTCGAGAAAATACTCGACATGCACCTGGACGATTCAAAAATACAAACACCGATGATGTCCTCAATGCATTCTAATTGTATTAATCCGGGGATGCCCAATCAAATGGCTAATCCGAATAACCTACAGCTTCAGATGGCCGGCAATCAAGTCATGCCAAATCAGGGTTTAGCAATGAAAACGGCACCGCCTTTGCAAATGACTGGTTTTCTGCCGCCAATGCAAACGATGCAAAATGTCGGTTTACCGAATCAAATGAATCCTCCTATCCAGAATGTCGGGATACACAATTCGGCGCTGAATTCTTCTCTAGGACTACCTATGGGTCCGACTAACAACAATCTGGTGATGCCTATTCAGGGGGTCCCACCCTCTATGATCCCCAACAGTGGCATGCAAGCTCGTTTGGGCTTTCAGCCTGGTGGTGGAATGCCAATGATGCCAGGAGCCAACGTTGGCAATGCTTCTCTCTTCATGCCTCCGAATAATCCGCCGGTAAGGATAACCTATCATCATTCAGATCGTGATTCTATGTAATAACACATTTTCTACAGTTGAATATCGTATATATACAATACACATTGTATGTTTTTTCTACTTCCAAGAATTACATTTGTTTCAATTTTCCTATTTTCAGTACTGACCCTTAAATTGAGTAATAAAAACCCACCAAAATACCCAGATTAAGCAGATCTATGAATGTTTACAATTTTTTTCCAGCCTATGCAATCTAACGAGATGCCGATGCCTCCGAATCCGAATTCTCAAAATAATATGTATCCTATGCATCCTCTGCAGCGTTCAGGATCTCAAGGACCATTTGGTTCAATGTTTACGCAACCGCCTCCACCGATTACACCAGATTCTAATTTAGTAGACGCATGGTACTATGAGGATCCTGAGGTAATTTTGAACTTTATATAAATTAATAATAGCACATATTATATGTAACAGACTCCCGCCCGCACGGGGGACTTGAGTTCGAATCTGCACGTACATTTCATTTTTCAAATTATGTGCTTATTACAAATTCATTAACAGTTGCTCCGGTGAGGAAACCTGCACACCCATAGTATTCTCAATGATGTGTGTAGTCTGTTAATCTGTCCTCTCGTTGTGAGGGGAGACCAGTGCCCAACAGTAAGACAATTAAGGGTTGTAATGATAAATGATACGTAACAGTATATTGAACACGGCGTACTTAAGCATGTAAACGTATATTAATGTAAGGTAGGAATGATATACTTGTATACCACACATAACGACCTACATGAGCAATGTATATAGTTTATTGTTTTGTGCGAAACTTTGTCTTTTAGTAAAACACTGAATGGTTGGTAAAAATAAATGAATGATGTATGAAATTTTTTGATATTTGTTGTCGTTAAATTTCAAGTAGAAGCAAGAAGTAGAGTTAAATGAGAACACGCGAAATATAATCTACGTGGCAAATAAAAATATTTGAGGTAGGGTTAAAATATACAAGTAAAAAAATAATTCTCAAGTTTTACTTAACCAAAATTATTGGTTTATATAAGAATCCGTAATAACACTAAAACTCGAAGTAACGAAATATGGATAACATACAGTTTTTGCTTGATTACCGGGAACTATACAAAGTCGTAAAATAAAAACAAAAAACAAGGTATCAACGAAAATACGAACAACTGATGCGGGGTTTTATTGCAATTTTTTAAATTTTGCCGTCCAAACGTCGTCTTGATATTTTCACTACAAAAATGACAATATATAAATTTTAATTGTTGAATAAAAAAATCTGTATTTATGAATAGAATAAACAGTTAAAATTATGCTGGCTCGTTTATACTGTTTTTTTTTTTTAATTATAGTTACGATGTTTTTTCTTTTTTTAACGTTAATTATTTCTATTACAGAATATCATCCAGGGGCCTTTCTCTTCGAAAGAGATGTACAATTGGTATAGAGCGGGTTTCTTCAGTCCTAGCCTGATGGTCCGACGTGCGTGCGAGACGCATCTTCGTCCTCTCGGCTCGTACGGACCCGTTGTGCCGTTCATTCAACTGGTAAGTTTCTGCTTACGTATAAGTACAGTACCGAATTACTGCAGGTGATTTACTTTGGTTGGGACGAGCTGATGGAGGTGTGAATCCGTCATTAATCATGCTTATTACACTTAGGAACATTTTTATTCTGATGCTGCACACTAGTGAAGGAGCTCATTTAAATTCACCATGTTCAATAACATTATTTTATTTTTTATTTTAACAATTTTATATTAATACATACTTTCATACTAGAGTTTTGATTAATTTTGTTTGCTGATCTCTTGTAATAGCAAATCTGCTGTATTTGGTATTCTGTCTCTATATTTATACATATAAACGTGGATGATCTGTACGTGTATGTGGAATGTAAAATTCGTTGTAGTAGTTTGTAGAAATAAAAAAGATGACTCATACTTTCACTGGCTGGTTGATCTTGCAGTAACAATAGCGATATCTATTGTAGTCGAGAGTAACAAAAACTACACAATGTGCATTTTACGCCGATCGGTTGAATGCAGAACGCTCAAACGCCTGGGGAAAACGGTACCGGATACTATTAATTTCAAACATGTGTTATATGTTTTTAATCTTAAACATGGTATACGTTTTGACGTCCACTTTTTTATGTATACATACACGAGCGATACGATAAATTTACTCTCATTTCACTGACTGTCAATTTATTGCACTTGAAAATCAAGTAAAAGAAGGGATATGGTCACAATTTTTTTTCCACAGTTCAATAGATACAGTATTGATATTATAAGCGATACATGGGATTCTGAGTGAATGCTCGTAAGGTAAGCTTTGTATATTGCTACATAGTACGTAGTGCAATTACTATGCCCAAGCGCAAGTCTTTCGGCTAACCAAGTGCATATCTATGTATAATTGCGGGCGCGAGTGTGTGGAAGTCTTCATTACATTGAAAATATATTTGCTCAGGACATGCCTCCTCCGTTCCGGATGACGGCACCTTTCGACAGACGTCGTCTGCAAGGGATAGGAATGGATGTAAGTTAGTTCATGTAATGATTGAAAGTATGGGCGTAGCCAGCGAAAGGGATATTCCCAAAAAAAAAATCGTCAAAAACCGAATCGGGCTCGTTATGCAATTTTATACTGTGTAAAATATCCACAATTATTTTTCGTTTTTTGTACAAAATTTAAGAGATTTATTTGCATATTTTTCTGTAAACTATGGGTGAGGATCATAATTTCGTACGTATTTATTTTAACTAATTTTAGGCTCAGTAATTTTGGCGCTGAGGACAAAGTAGATGGTGAATTTTCTTGTGTCCTGCAAATCGTGATTATACTATACTTTACAAGTTTTTTTGGTTGTCAGTTTATTAAATATTGATCATATGGTCAAAGCAGATTAGTATCCGTTTATTTTATTGATGGGTCCCATTCGTGGTTGGGTCATCGAACTCCGTATGTGTACAATTTTTACGGAATAGTATATACCGAGTAAATAGGATACGATAGCCAGGCACTCGATTGATTCTGTAGGTCCTTGTTTCTTCGTCAAATTCACGAAACCCTAGATAAACAGAAACAGATTTGAATCATTGTTATGTTAATTTATTAGGTTCAAGGAATGTATTCACATAAAAAGGAAACTAAATTGTTTCCGACAAAATTCGTTTCGCGTTCATGACGTTCCTAAAATCATTGAGCGCTTTTATTAGTCATAACTACTAATTATAATAATGGTAAGCGAGTGCGTTGAAAGAGTTTCTGTTTGTCATAACTGATTATATTTTCTCATAAAGCTATCATCCTCAAGTGATCATCCTCAGTTAACTAGTTTTAAAACTATCTATCTGAAATTTTAGGCTTTAAAAATGTTTAGTAGTTGCGTTAGTTTCACAAAATTTCTCTGATAAACTCAACGAAATATACATTGTTTAAAAAATACGTTACTATTTGAATGATCACTACTATAAAATCGTACCAATGACACTTTCCCTCACTATCTATAGTGTTATGTATGCAACACGTATTATTTACTCATTAAAACATTTATATATCTAAATTTCGTTCAATTCATTATCGATTCAGAATTTAAAATTCAATTGGAACGTAAAATGCTGGCTACGCCCACCGTTATGCGTTATCTTAGACGCTGCATAATCCAGTTCATTTAAAGTTAGGGTGTGGTTGACTAGTTTTGACAAGAGTCAGGGATATTATGGATTCTTAATGCTGTGTTGAACGATATCATATGTAATGCAATTTAAAATTATAATTTTGTTCATGTATACTGGTCTGGTTGTTTATATTGTTGGTGCAAGTATTTTGGTTATCGTAGGTTACAACTGACAATGTTTTCTGTATGTTGCTGTTGTCCTAAATATACACATGATTATAAATGATGTATTAACTTAATAATTTGACTAACAATAAGTTATCTGATCAAATAATGTCCGTAATTATATAATGTTGTTTGTTATAATGTAATAGTTCCTTCCAAATTCGTTCACGTGGTCTTACCCCTCAAGATGTTCTTTAAATTAGGCTTATATTGTGAATTGTGAAAAACTCATCGTTCTTTCAGTTCCATAGTAATTTGACCAGCCATTACAAAACCATACCTCATGGTATCTCACATCAACAGAGTGGCAGAAAAATACTATTAAAGTGTTTAAGATAACGCATGATACTAATTAATTCATAATGTTGTTTGTAATATAAACTTGTCAGGGTATATGACTGTTTATTCTATGAAAATAATATGAAGGTGTCTAAAAAGATTAATTTTATTTTAGCAATGTTCTGCTTCCAATATATTTTAATTTATTTTATACGCTTTATATTAGCTTGACTTGTATGTATGTATCTATCTATGTGTTAAAGTTTACATGGGATTATGTTTCTTTGCTGCTGGACAGGCATATCTAGCTATCAGCCGTGTAAAATCATTAGATGATCTACAAATAGAAGAGCTCGATTGCTCCAAGTTAACAGGGAGAGTCCCATGTAATGGTGACGCGTTAGATGAAATGATGAGATTACGAGAATGTACATAATTTGAATCAGAATTCTTTATCACTTATAAAATGTAAAAGTTTCAAGTGTCCTTATACTATTTACTACAATTTAATTTTAACATTAAGAAATAAAAAATAAAATATAGTTTAAAAAAGCTAAAAACAGGCTTTCGTAACGTAGGAACTAAAAAATTGAAAATAATGTTAAAATATACAGTTTGTGGTCAAGAGAAAGAGAAAGAAAAAGAGAGAGGGAATTTCCTTTAATTCTGTGTACTAAAATTTTTTGAACATTCAAAATAAGATAAAGTAACTAACAGAAAAGTTAGCTTTAACATAAAAAAGCATGAGGTGCTTTCAACAACTGATATCAAGAACCTTTTTTAATTGCTCATCAATTTAATAATATTAATTTATTCTTGTCTGACGCTATGTGTAGGTTAGTATTATTCAATGTTGTGTTTGTTTGCGAGTAGTGCAGTTATAATTGCTTACGTTTTTTATATTTGTACATGTTTGTGTAGGATGTAAATGTAGACGTGGATATAGATGTAACAGTTGTTGATGATTATGTTGGGTGATGCGGGATGGTCTTGGAATTTGTCATGTACGTAAGTATCGTTAGGTTACGAGCTAACGTCGTGTTATTTGTTGGCCTTGATAATTTAATTCTCAAATCTGGCTTCTGATGAAATTTCTCTAAAATGTGTATCAAAATCATTGATTATCATGAATCATGCAGGGCGATTACATCTTAATAACTCTGCATTATTAATACCATGCCTCTTCACACGTTGCGTATTCGCCAATTACTTTTACCATATGCCAATTTCTTTTAGTTTAAAACTGTTTCATACGTTTCATTTGCAACCATCTTTGTAAATAACAGTTCACTCTATCCATATTTTCAAAACAAGCGTCCAAGGAAAGTGCATCCGGAGCTGACCATCATCACCCATAATACGGTAATTTTAGATAATAAGTATTTTCTTGTGCGGCAATATAATAATATATAAACAATCGTTACGGCGAAAAAATATGTCGAAGCACAAGGATAAATTTCACCATAAATAAAAGAATAACCGGATAACTCGGATAATTGTAGATCGATAGTTGAAGAGATCTTTTGAAACGTCGTTGAACATGTTTATTTACGAAGATATCCCTGAAAGAGTCTTCGTCTAGATCATTATCTAGATCGGGTAAAATTTTTCGTAATTAAACCCATCGTTGACTAGATGGAAGTATCATCGAAATGTTATACATAATATATCTCCTTCTAGCTTCTAAATTATTATATTATATCCAGACTTTTATTCGGTATACGCAAACTATAAATTGATGACGCATCCGTGTATACTAATCACCAGTGTAAACTATAAATTGTGGATGTCAAGTTACTACTTTTTCAATATACTAGTGCCTGCTGTTGTATCCATATCCTTAGTCTTCCTGATACGTGAATAACCGGCGTTCAATGGATTATATTATTGTCCGAAACGAAGGTCGTAGGATTCCTAGTAATATAAATTGAATTTGGTGTGTCTTCCTTGATTTATACGTAAACGATACATGTGAGCGCATTAATGCCCCCCTAAAATATTAAAGAATTCCTTGTGCGTTACCTAGGGTACTCAACAATAAGACAATTCGAACTGAGTTAAAATGCAATAAAGTGCATTGAATTATTATTATTATTGGAAATCAATGAAAAAAAAATAAGTTTGAAAATCCTTTTTTAAAATTTATGTTACAATCCAGTATCATTTAACAAATACGTTTCAATTTCATCTTATATGTGGCTTCATTTTTCACATTGAATCTGTTTGTCATTATCTAAGCTTAATTATCTTAATTTTATGTGAGATAAAGCAAATTAAAAGTATTTAATAAAATCAACACTTGTACGTATTTGTAATTCATGAGATGATACTTTATATCACTCTACCACGATCAACATTTAGGAAGGGTGCGGTGGAGTTGGCTGGTGGCGTTCACCATTGGCAAAAATTTCACGAACGCTTTCATAGCAGTTTTTAATCATTGTCGGAAGGCTTGCGATGCCATAAACAGTTCCAATACTGTGACTGGCCTTTAAGCTCCTCAGCAATCCCAAGTAACATTAGTTAAGAGATGAGCTCTTGGTTTTGTTGTTATATGGAAAAATACGAATATTGCCGAGATAGACGTATTGTCAAATGTTGTATATTTTTCTGGTTTGAACGATGCAATGATCGAGTGAGTTATACTAGTATATGATTATAAATAATTGATGATCAATACGTGAATTCAGGCTTACTGATTTATGTGTTAGGTAATAAATAACAAGCAACATTTCATGAAGAAAAAATTATTGTCATGTAATTATAATCACGCCAACTCTATGGCAATACTTCATCTATCTTCAGACACAGTTCTATCATCGCATTTTTATTGGCTTATTCAATGCTATTGTTGGCCAATAGCTTGAAATAAGGCGTAAATGAGTAATATTCGAGCACAGCTTCTCCGTTACAAATACGATCAGCAGTCGATTTGTCTAGCCAAGTAATGGAAGAACGCTACTCTAACGTAAACTTACCGATGGTTTACTAATGACATTCGCGTAAAACACGAAAGTGCTTAGTAAATGTTGTTTCTAATAAACAGCATATTGTTGGGTGGGTTATTCAATTATAACGAAAGTATCCCCTGCAGGATTCGCTGTGGAGCCAGCCGGCACCCAACGCTGACTTGATCTGGATGCAACAGATTAACCAGCGCAATGAGTCTCGTATCAACAACCTGCCGATGTTCTTCTGGGAGCCACAGGTAAGAATATGGTCTCGACGAATTTATCCTTATTATTTTCAATCAATAGAGTTCTGTTTAAAATGTGGAAGCTCCGATACGTAGCAAGTTTTTTTAATAAAAGTATTTTTCAATATTTCCTACTTCAGTAGACTTCAGTAGATTTCGAAACGCACCTGAGGCCCGTAATCGTGTTTGTGTGGTCGTAGTTATCCTGTAACGAGAACAATGTCACTCTAGCGTAGTAGCTTATTGCAAGCGTGTCGCGAGAATTATGATAACACGATGCATATCAGCTCAAAGCTAATAACATAAACACTTACGTTATTTTAAACAGATCTCTATTCTGTTATTCCGTGTGTCCTCGCGTTATGCATATAATCTACGAGTAGCGAACAATTTTATTAGTGACCCCAATACATCCCCCAATACGTATTGATAAAAGGGTGCCTAGATTTGTTCACTGTTTTGAGACGCATTTTGTTAACGATAATGAAATTCGAATTAGTCAAGACGAATGGAGCGACGTAAGTCATTCATTTGTCATGTATGTTATTACCATATACATTTAGAAATTATCGAATTTTGTCATAGATAACACATTCTGTGCAAAACTACATCTTCCCATAACATCAGGAGCGACATTGTTTCGACATTATCAGCGCTTGCGAACGTTCCGGGTCGAACGAAAACGATTCAATAAATTAAACCCGATAACTTTTGACAATTTTAGCTACCTGTTTCCCTATCTACGCTTCGTGATAATCCACTTTAGACCTCTCCAACAGGTTCAGCAAGCACGTTGATTTTAGGCGAATACTAATATTCATTTAAATTTATAATGGTGCCGTTATTTCTTAATACTGAATTCGGGATTCTCAATGCATTTAGCAATACCAAGTTCCAGTTACACGCAAATTTTTTTTTCCAATTCGTGAGCAAAATTTACTTTTGCTTAATTTATTTAAATAACTAAGATGACCTATTTTATTCGTACTGTTGAAACATAAGAACTCATGGTCCAACCCTACACTAAATTTGCCTTAAACTGGAGATTATTTGCATAACGTGCTTTGTTTTCTTTTAAGAAATTCGACCTGGCAATTCTGTTTTGTTTCTTGTTATATTATATTCTCACTTCTATTTTTAAAACATATAATTGTTACACATTTCATTATTAAATGTTTATAATAACTGTATTGTTGTTATTTATCAAACATTAATTGCATTAGTCGAATTTTGTTTCACGGACCGCTAAAGGCAATATCAAAGGAATCATGACTACACCTAAATTGCATTTTAAAACTATTAACTAACTTTTGCCCGAGGCTTTGCTTCCGTGATAATTACCTTTATGCAATATTAAAGGCGACATTATTATTTATTACTATTTAAAATATATTTATATATATGTATAAATATATATATCTTGTCATACTTAAGATTTTATTTATATATTTTTTCTATTAATATTATTTTTGTAATTATGCTTTCATAGGGGATGATAAATTTTGAGATATAAAAAAATATATAGGTAAAACATCTGAAAATTTTTCTTAACATTGCCATCATCATCTACATTCAAATCCAAAAGGGAAAATAATCGGGAAATATATTAAAATAGATCTTATACCATATTTCATTTATTCATAAAAAAAATCATATTTGTTTTTTAAATATTTTAATTTTAAATAAAAATCTTAACGTGTACTTTAAGTTCAGATTTATTACCACAGTTCCGATTCGTCGTCTGATTAACGAAAACGTAATTTAACAGTTTCGTATGTCAATATGATGTGAAAAATTACCATTTAGTAGCTTAGGCTGATTTGGATTATAGTACCATGTTTTCGTGCGGGCATAGGCTTCAAATTTATTATCCTTTCAGTAGTGCAAATGTGACGTGTGAAATGATCACGTAATTATTTTTCTCCATATCGGGAGCTTTTTATGTTGAAGTTCATCCGTTAACATAAACGGTGTGATCAGTTATCATAAAGACAATATTATTCAGCAAAGGAAAGAAAAAGTAGTTTAGGTATAATAGCGTGGACGTGCTGGCTGAGTATTAACTCATATATTTTAACGTCTGGCTTATTCGATGGAGTCTATATTTTATTTTATTTTTTATCCACAAAAGCTTTTAATCGCCCATGTTGGTCATGTAGTGTTTTGCTCCAGCGATTGCTAGATACTTACGACAATTTGCTATGGCCAAGATGTGAATTAATTCAATAAAGTCAGGATTTTGCATTCCGTAAAAAAACGTTGTTTTGTTTGCTATATTTCTTGTATTTAGATATGAAGTGATATGACCTTATTCATTTTACCTGAACTGCAATTCTTTTGTCTAAACAGACATCAGTATTTAATAACTTAACATGTAAAAATATGTGAAAATCATATTTCCACAATGTATGTTAGAATGTATATTAGAGGTCCTATAATAAAGAAAATGGTAGGTACTCGAAGACAAATATTGCTTTGACAAATTCGCTACAAATTTCTCTAGGTAAATCTTTTTTTTGTAATACAAGAATTACATCACCGATTGAGAGTTAAGATTATTAATATATGTATTCCGTTTTGTTTTTCCAACACTGCGTACACATGGGCGGTTGAACCGCGCGGTTTGCAACTTATTTAAAAGTATATGGAGATTGTAGCGCGTTTGCTAAATATGCAATTGCTTAATGTTTATGGAAACCGCACGGTTAACGATTTGCAAACTGCCGTATTGTGCACGGCCTGTAAATCGCTTAAACTACTGTTATAGGTTTAGGCTGAAAGCTCAGTTGTTTGCATCAATTTGTTGTTAGCCAATCGACTAACACTTATAGTAACTGTAAATAAAATTGATTAATCGACGGAAATAACGGAAAATTCTTCGACAGTGTGGGAAGGGACAGCCTGTAAGTGAAAGGCACTGAAATGTTCCGCTCAAGCAAGTCTAATATTTTTGTATGCAGCACACAAGATTTTAAAAAATGTGGGAAGTTGTGTCTATCACCGTTTGTTATCTTCCACGATAAAGTGTTTCCGAAACGGTGGTGATAGGGGCTAAAAAAACAATTATGTTTTAAAATATCTCAAGATACGAATAAACTACGACTGCTTTGAATTTAAATATAAAACCGATCCGAATTGATGTCTGTAAATGTGCTTTCAGCATTGAACTTTGCACGGATATAGAACACACCTTCGTAGTATAAAGTATGGGTGGGGTAATTAGTTCGGATAGTTTTTAAATGTTATGCTTATGTGTCACTGGTTATTCAATCGTCCAAGATAATATTATCATAACTTTTTTTTCATGATAAGTTTGTTTTTGTATATCAGATATTTTATTAAGTTTTTAGGTTGACTAAACATTGTTTGATTGTATGAATTATGTTGATTTAACTTTGTCTATAGATAAGTTAAATTGCTGATATAGTATGTACATAACATTGAGATCGCCTACACCGATTATAACAACTAATAAGATAGACAGTTTTGTATGCCTCTGACTAAAATTAGGTAGGATATTATAACACAACTGTATACCGGAAGTAAGTTATATACGGTTTTTTTTTATTTTTATTTGTATCAGCATTACGCGTCCTGCTTAGCGGTATACTATTAAAAGTCCAATAAAAATATCAAATTTTTTCTTACTTCCAGTGTTATTAATGGTAAATGTTGAAACAGAATTCGTATTGAACTAGTAACCAGTCCTCGCTTCGATCCGGGATACTAATCGTTACATGTGTAAAGCGTATTAGCACTAAAACTTACTTATTTTTACCACGCCGTTCATGTTTTAAATTACAACCATATTGTTTATTAGTAATAACTACTAAATAGTCTTACAGATATATTTTATGTACAGCTTTATAGATAATAATTATAATTATAAAAATTGGCATAACATAAAGTCAATTTGGTGTCACATTGGCTGCTGAGCAATACGAAATGACTATTTAATTTTTTTTTCTATGAAAACCATAAAGTGCTTCTTTATAATAATTTTTATTAAGATCGGTCAAGATGTTTGTGAGTTATATATACGGACACACGGACAAAATATTTTATATTATATTTATATTTATTGTCATACTTTGTGATAATTATATTTATCAGAAAGTATGACAATAAAATTAAACAGAGCCTAGAGAGTTATACAGTCGTAGATATTATTTTTGACGAAAATCATGACTAATGTCCACATCACACTGGTTTGTCATAAATGTTATTAGTAAGAGCAGTTTTGAGAATGAAGTATCTCGAAGAATCCTACTAGACTAGGCAGCGTTCTAGAAACTACGCTTTATCTTTTCATCCGATATTATAGTGTGTGTTGCTAGCAATGAATTTATGGATTTAAGGCCGTGGTCTTTTACTGTAAATTTGGTCTTGTCTGAAAACTTAGTCACTAACCGTGCTAAGGAGAGAGCTGTAGTATTTTTTATATCGCTGTAATATAAGATTCACAACGATTTTATATTCGTAGACGAATATTGTTATGCTTTAGGGTTCAGTACTGAAAATTCCCGGAACCAAATATACCGGAGATTCCCGGTACTGGGAAAATTTTTCAGAACCGGAATAAAGTTTCTAGTTCAGGTTCTTTTGGTACTTGTGGGACTCATTTGTTTCGGTTATTTTTTGTTAGAAACTCACTGCTAATTGATAAAGTAACATCAACAGTGTCAAAATAATTATTCAACAGTATTATTATAAAGTTAAGGTACTCAAAATTCCATCGCATCGTTTGAATTCGGCTCAAGCTCGGCCTATTTCGCGTCGCAACGTATCGCACGCTCGGACTTTATCTTTCATTCGTGTATTCGTCTGTGTTGTCTTGTGGTATGGTGTCGCTAGCTAGTCTCATTTATGATTGTGTAATATATCAATGTTACTAAGTCATTTGTTTTTTTTTTACGTTTTTAATCATTTTTTTTTTAATATTAATGATTATTTAAAATGTTCCATTAAATAAACAAATCTGTTCACTTGCTTGTATAAGTAATCCTAACTCGATTTAAGTTATTCTGAGCAAGACTTTTTGTAAATATGAAAGATTTTACTCTCGTATCAAAATACTTTCAAAGGACTTTCGGGAGTCCTGAAAATTCCCGGTTCCACTAAAACCAAGTTCTGGAAACAATATTATGTACCAACATGGTTTGTAGAATTAGCTGACTGAAATGGCGACGGGCATCCCATATCGTTCGCAGTACTGATAACTGACGGGGAAGGAAAGTCCTTGAATTGCATCCAAGCCTTGTTAAAAGTACGCGAACAGGTAGATTGATGATCTGAAAAAAACAGCAGGAACAGTTGGATTTAGAGGGCGCAGTGCCAATCGGAGAGGCGCCAATTAGGGGAAGTCTACGGACATCAGTGGACTTAAAAAGGCTGATGAATAGATAAATACGTAGATATATCACCTTTTCTTTAAAATCAGCATTATCCTCCATTCTAAACATAAAAAGTCATCTTCAACATAAATAGAGTTTTTACGCCGAACGATGTATTGGTAATTTTAATAATATTTGGTTTTGTAGAATATGTCCAGCCTCCTTGATAATTTTTGTTGAGACAGCTCACACATAGTGATATGCAAATAGGTTTCCTTCGCATTGAAAGACACAATATTTTCCATACGTATTTATTAAATCCATACTTACACGTACCCAGTTCTTTTCATATGTTTTTTATAAAATGTGGGTAACGTTAGATTGGTCTAGTGTTACCCAATTAACTTAATATTTTGACTTATATTTATTAAAATGCTACAACTTACCGATTTCTACCGCATAAACACGAAACACAAAAAGAAAACGGAACGTCTTCATACGCGCAGGTGCAAGGCAGGAAATATTTGCCTGTTTCAAATTAAAAATTAAATCGTTTCTTCGGAAATTATTGACGTTGGAAATGTCTTTTCGTTCGCTCCTGTGTAGGTTCAGATTTCACGAAAAAGTGCAATCCCCGTATATCTCGGAGAGTTGTGAAGATATGATATTCAAAAAAGGATCAGAAGACGCGTATTCATGAGAGCTGTAAGGTGCAAAAAGAATTATTCGAGCAAGTCAAAAAGGAAAAAGGTATGACCGAAATAGTGAAAAAAAATTAATCTTTTTCCGAATGTTTGATTTTGGCGCTCGATATTTTGGAAAGGTAGAATGATATCAAAAATTTGAGAAAAACTCCTCTGGACAATTTAGTCAGCTACAATTTGCGTCTAAAACGAAGACGATCGGGTTAAGGGTTTGCTCTGTAGCCTAACCTTTGTTAAAAAAGTCGAAAATTCATAAAGACATTTTTCGAATTCCGTAAATTAATTTCCAGTTCAACGATAGTCGTGTGAGGCACGAATCTGTGATTTTTTTTAATATCTGTGGATTATTGGATTATTCACCAAGAGATGCAAAAAAAGTATTCGTTTAGGCTGTGTTCCAAAGTTACATCGGTCAACCAGCGTTATCGATTATAGTGTTACTTAAGGTGAATTGTGTTTACATTAATTACAATGCATTTAAAACGGATATGATAAAATTATATATATTATGGTCCTATTATAATATTTATGCAACACAATAACACTTGTTTTAAAATCAATTTGATCACCACGCACAGAGTGTTGCATTACTTACATGAGAATGTGCAGTAAAAGAGGTCAGTTGAATCAGTTTGACCTGTTTCGTCGGGAATTGATTCAAGTGCAAAAGTAACTATTGCCACTTACACTCAATTGCATACAGTGTGATTTGTCCTATATGAAGTTCAATGTTTATAATATTAGCTATGTATTAGATAACAAAAATGAATAACATATTTTTAAAGTGATGGGTGGAACAAATACGCAAGTATTTTTAGTTCTTCAGTATACAACTGATGAGGAAGTAAGTAAGATTAAAGTGGCAACTTTCCAGCATACTATGAGAGGTACTCTGTCACAGTTTGTGTACATGGTTTCCGTAATTATTAATTTCAAAATTATGACGGTCGGACATGGCCTCGGCCCTCCCAAAACATATTCGTCTAACTAGACGGATCATCTCTCATCCCTATAAAGTAAAACAAATGATAATAGTAATATAACACATATTTGGAGTATTCTCTCTACACTGCAATAGGACGTTAAATGAAATGTGTTACGAGCAATAATTACATGGCAGCATATATCTCGTTACTCCTGTTTGATATAAATTCTTCTGTGACTGCATTAGGATTTTCAAACAATTTAATATCATCAAATTGGTGCCTTACATTTACCGATTCATTTTCAGGCATCAATAATATTCATGTTCTCCAATGTCTAGATTATTACGAGTCTTTGCATAGTCAGATAATTAGGCCAGTGCATTAAATAAAAGGTGCTTTTGCGACGGCTTATTTAGGACGAACAAACAATATGAATATTTGTATTTTAATTGAGTGCACTAACTATCAAGTGGGATTGTAGTTGAGCATTGACTGATAATAATTCAAAAATTAAAAAAAATATATATCTTGGGTTAACTCAGTATAATATAGTAGTTAACGCAATGCGATGTAATTAAATTTGAGTCTTTTATGAATAAAATGTAAATGCAAAGTGTATTAAATTTCTTCCACAGTTTACTTGTATCTGTACATTTCTTATTTCCTTATCACAATAGTTTTGTCTAATGGTGATGGTGGCGTTTATATTGAGGCGGTGAGGCAGAATTACGAAAACAATTGTTTATTACAGTTCTCGTAGTAACTTTTGGAAGAAAACGTAATTTTTAGACCATATTTTTTAAATATTTCTATTCGGTGATAGCGGCCCTATTGTATGGTAACAGAGAAGTGAACACATCCTCATTTTTCTTATTAGGTTGACTTTATCAATTGGCAATAAAGGTCAAGGAGTTTCTTCGCTTTCAATCGAAGCGTTTTATTTCTAGCTCTTCTTTTTCTACTGTCCAGTTGTTCATAATTCTTTGGACTGTTACCGTTTTAAAAGACAAATTGCTTAATAAAAAATAGCTGGACGGACGGCTTGATTTAAATCACAATATTATTTTAACTTGTTTTCATACTTTTTAAATATCTAAACTACGTTAAATTACATTTGCTTTATAAGGATTTCATTATCAAATATTCTACTACTATTCAATGGATTAACTCAATGATAATTTTGGAAACACTAGCGTGCTCGTTCGTGAAGTTAACCCGCACACTATAATAATGTATTATTAATTGTAACATCTTAAGAAGTTATTTTTAGCTTAAATAAAAAGTAACGTGATTAGAATTATGAATGTTCCAGGACACAAAATACATAAGGTTTCCATATTAAAATTTTATTATTTGTAATTTTTTTTTACTACTTATGAAGTTATGGCGGCATTTATAAAAATGTTACGGTATAGTACATTGCTATAGACAAAAAAAATTCAATGGCACATGTTGTGAATAGTACAATTTTTAATATTTCATAAGTAACTGTGTTTGTTCGCTACTGTACCATTAAACGAACCTTAAAGTTGTATCATGATCGATCTGTAAAATGGTTTATTGATCATGCTTTAATATAAGGTACACGATCAAGACTCAATTTTCATAATTTTCTAACATTAATTTTTAAATTTATGAAGTCTTCATAAAACTCAATTATATTATTTTTCCTTTAAATTTAGCACAATAATAAATCTTTTAAATCAATTTCATAGATATTTATATTTTTAGCCAATGATAATTCGGAACTAGAAGCGTCCAAATTGATATATTTGATCCACGTGTATTGTTCATCACTTATATGAGTAATATTTAAAAATAATATATAACACTCAATAATTACAATAACATTGTTAGCTCAGTGTAATTACCAATCATATAATATCGCGATTAGGTTTGAAACGTTCACTGTTATAAATGTTATAACTGTATTCTAACTTCTTTATAAGACTGTGCCAGACTCTCTAATAAAGACCCAAAAATGTACAATTCATGTTTTTTGAATTTATGCAGATAGTGTCTCCTTCGGTTTTTTTAACAAAACCAATGACAGCTTAGCGAGTATGATCTGTTTGTGATCGTATTTAGGTCTGATTTTACATTTTTTGTTTTATGTTTAGTATTGGGATCATTTTCATTTATCTTAGCATGTCTTTTAATGTATTTCACGGTTGGGAGTATGGTAAGCTCCTTATTGTACTTTACCGTATATACTTTTATAAGTATATTTCTCGTATCTCAGTAAACATTACCAAATGTGGTCACGATACCTTTCTCCGTTACTCGAACGAATTTATATCTATGCTTTAAAGTTGTTAAATTAAAAATTATTGAATAATAATCGATATCTTATTGACCGGGTGTGTTATTTATTGTCCATATGGAGCTGATGTTAAAATTTTATATAAGTTAAGCGTTAATTTACTTTTGTAATTTTCGTTGAAAAATTTATTTAAAATCAGTATAATTATTTATTGATATTACTACTATATAAATGATTGATATTAGCTTTTGATAACATATTTTTGTACTCACAAACTTTTTGCTACTCAGAGTACATTTAATTGAAAATATATTATGAAATTCTAAAGCGAATTATGACACTACTTTTGTACTACGTATGACTTACGTATTTTACTTTTAATGTTGTTCAAATTTGATATTTTATTATGTGAACAAACCCGAGAATAAGTATTTTGAGGCGTAGTAACCCGTCGAAATTGTAAAGAGTAATAAGTATTTCATGATTCCTCGAATATTGAAGTTTTGTTTTCAAATTACCTAGAGTTACATCCCAGTACTATTTATTTCAGGAATAAATAATATGGGGTATAATGGATTACTAGATACAAAACGTGATACGATCTGCAAAGAAGAAAGATAATTAAAGAGTGCAACATAATGAAACTAACTAACAGTCTATACCAATCGTGAGTCACGGAGGTGGCAGCGGGTGTAGTACCGGAGCTGCGTCGAACACTGCACAGTTCATTTAAAGGAGATATTGGACCTTTCTATATTCACATTATGTTTACTGCGCCTGGTCACGTTGAATCGAATTGTAGTATTTATGTTGATGAAAAATAAAATTTGTGTAAATTAAATTAAAATAATGAGTAGGGCACAGTCTTATTACTATTAATAATATGTTTATTGTAGTGCATAAAGCATGACTCCGGCGTCTCTGATGTAATATTTATGCGTATTTTTCAGTTGCCTAGTAGCTTTATATATGCTTTCTTTGATAATTCTAATATCAATTGAAAATTTATATATATATATAGATGATTTGAAACAGGTGTAAAAGTTTGAATGTTTAGCTCATTTCCTGTGAAATAATCTATTATACACCCTATCCAAAAGTCAATGGTTACGCAGATATAAAAGATTTTTTTTTTTTTATAAAAATACCCGTTTATGAAGAAAAATAATTTCTTACATAATTCTTAAATATTATTGTTTTTTTTTTCTTAATTATTATTATTTTTTTAATTTCTTAAAGGTTTGCCTTTTCACAAAATTTTAATACTTTTTTTATTCTTAAATAACCGCCAAATCTAAATAAATAATTAAAACTCATGACAAGTAAAGAGACTTGCGATTATTTCGCTTAAAAAACGGATCATAACAAAAAGAAAGTGTTTCATCCAATTGTTTATTATGATTATAAAAAAAAGTTACATTAAAAGATGTGTACAAATCACATAATTAAATTCCTTGTTTCAATAGCTTTCTAAAAAGGTATAAAAAGTCCATAAACGTAAGCACTATTGTTCTAAAAAAGTATTTCTTTTATGGCATCTGTATTAAAATTGTTCACATAGTTACAGCTCATCAATTTAGAGACTTATAAATTTATCTTGTTTCAAAAACGCGATTTTTTTTATAAAGCATTTGAGGAAACGCTGCGAAAGAAATTTAAATAAAACAAAAAAAAATCAAAGTTTAAAATAATAATTAATTTAAATTTTGCTCAAATTGACGACCACGGTTTTTGATACAAGCACAAAGCCTTTTTCTGAAGTCAGATCGAGTGACTCTCCCTGTGAGTTTTTTTCTTCAGCGACAGTCAGCAGCGACTATGATGCGTGACTTTAAATCTTCTATGGTATTAATTGGTGTTGTGTACGCTAAAGATTTCATGTGACCCCATAAGTAATAATCGCAAGGTGTTAAATCAGGGCATCTTGCAGGCCACGATATTGGTCCGCCTCGGCCAATACATCGCTGAGGGAAAGTGGTGTCTAACCACTGTCTAACTAACTTCTGTCTAAAATGGGCGGGACAGCCGTCATGTTGGAACACTATTCCTCTTCTAGTATCCAGTCTATGTCCTCTAGATAATTAAATAAATGGTTTCGAAGAAAATCTTCTTATCTCTCCCCATCTATATTGTTCGGCAAGAAGACAGGGCCTATCAAGTATGGATGAATTATGCCTATCCATATGTTTACGGAGAATCTTCGCTGATGAGCTCCTTCTTTAATCATGTGGGGATTTCCACCTCTTGGTACCCAATAATGGCTATTATGAAAATTCGTTATGCCATCTCTGTCAAACTCCGTTCATCAGTCCACAATATTATTGTGAAAAAATGATTGTTTTCTGTGTCTGCATGCAGCATAAAGCGGCAGAAGTCTAACCTCCTTGCAGAGTCGCCTTCCTCCAGGGCCTGGATAACGCCTGGTAAACCACACTTTTCATTGTGATATATCTTGCCACAATCCTAATTGACGTAGTCGGGTCTCTAACAAAATGGTCTATGATTCTTCCTTCTTCAATATAGTAGCTGCGTGGCCTACCTCTGTCATGTCGCCTCTGTTGAACACTGCCAATTTCCCTGACGCGTTGATACGCCGCAGCAAAGACTCTATCACTTGGTAGGTGACGATTTGGAAAATGTAGCTGATATTCTCTTCGTGCTTGCAAACAATTTCCGTTACTATGTCCATAACAATAGATAATGTCAGCGTATTCTTCATTGCTGTAATCCGCCATTGAAATTAAATTTATTTGGTATGCTAAAGAAAAACTATTTTACTAAGACAACGATAATGTACGTCCGCACACGATAGTAGTTAAATTTTGACTGTCAGTTTGACTCAATAACTAAAAAGTCATTGCACATCTTTTACAATTAACTCAATATCTAAAACGACAACAATAAGCTCGCACGTGTTACATCAAAAACAAAAGGGTCAGATTAAGAGCCGGCGCAGTGTTTACTTTTATGAGTTTACAGCAGAGGTTCCCAAACTTATTTTTCTCATAGACCACTTTCAAAATTTTGCTGGTTAAGGTGGACCCCCTGCAGCTACATTTCTACTATATTCCCAAAACTTGACAAAAAATGTGAAGATTAGATCTAACTATGGAAATTTGCGTTGCGGCTGCGTTCCATCGAAGTTTTCGAAAAAAAGTGAGAATTGATTGGTTAATTATTTGATTGTGTTGTGAGTGGATGTCAAAAAAGTAAAGTTGGTCAATCAAAAAAATTATTCCATTCAACTTCACTTTTTTGACATCTACTCACAGCACAAGAAACCAATCAATTCTCACTTATTTTATTTACAAAACTCCTCATTCAGTGTGGTAAAAATAAAAAGAAAAATAATATATTTGCTTCTGTTATTTATTAAAATATGTATTATTATTACACAATTACTCAGTCGAAAATTAAACATTAATAATTTATACAATGACAATCACAAAACAGTCAAAATTTTTATGGGATGGATGTACTTCATGGATTGACAGCAAATTATCAATATTTGGCTTCAGTTTTGTTAGGAATAACCGCAAATCTCCCCTTTCTGTGATATTCAATTTGCTCCTTTTTTTGTTAAAAGGTTTGTAACGACAACTAAAACAACTAAAACTTTTTCGACAGGATATGACGACGGAAACGCTATCAAAAGCTTTCTCGCAATTCCCCACAGTCCAGGATATTTTTCGGGTATTTCTGCCTGCAACCAAAATGTTTGATATCCTCTTTTAAATTTCACCTTCAGCTCCTCATTAGTGTTAAGTTCGAGTAGCTCCTCTTGTAATATCACATTCTCCACTTCCGTTTCATCAAATGGATTTATAACCCATGGTGGTATTTCCATCGTCAGAATATCTTCAAATCTGATTTTGAAGTCATCACGCAGGGCAATTAAATGTTGAACGTATGTGTGAATATCCTTATCAAGGCATTCTACCTGTTATAAGTTTGAAAAGTGGGAAAATTCGCGCCGACTAATACTTTGCTTCATAAATTTCAATTTTCCAAGAAAAGCTGAAATTACACCCTTTGCTTTTATTAAATTGAGGCTGTCCCCTTGTAATTGTAAGTTAATGTTATTAAATTTTTTGAACAAATCTGTCAAATACGCGATGTCTGCTTTCGAATTGATCAGGTTTTCTTTTAAATCTGGATCTTTACTTTCCAGAAACTTTAACACTGATTCAAAAAGTGAGTAAAATCTTGTGAAACATGTACCTTTCCACAACCAGCGTACTTCAGTATGTAAGAGCAATCGTTGGAAGTCTTCATCATTTTCATCACACAATTGTGCAAATAAACGCGTATTCAATGCATTACTTCTTATTTTGTTAACTGCATTAATCACAAATTGAAGCGATTTGTGCAATCTATCACTCAAATTTTTCGCTACTAGGTGTTGTCGGTGGATGACACAGTAAATTGCAGTTACCTCTGGTATAATTCTTTTAAGATGGCTTATAAACCCACGATATCGCCCGACCATGGCAGGAGCTCCATCTGTTGTCGCTGAAATAACGTTTGTAAATGGAATCGATTTATCCCTAAAATCCCTATTCACTCAGGATATTCAATATAGAAAAATGAGTTGTTTGTAGATAATTACACAAGAAACTTTCAATATTAGAGCTCATTTCATCAATTCGTCTTTGTACAGTGTTGTTACTCAAAGGAATTCTTTTGAGTATGTCAAATGAGGATTTGTGCAAAACTGTTTTTAAAACCTCTTCAATAGCGGGTAAAATTAACTGTTCTCCAATGGTGTGCGGTTTTCCAGATTTCGCTATAAGTAATGAGATATTGTAAGATGCCCTCAAGCCATCATCGTTACTTTTAGACGTTGAAGCGAACAAGCCGTGCACGGTGGGTCTCTTTTCATATTTTTCTTTCAATGTTTGAAATTATTTCAAATCTTTACCTATTTTATCAGGATGACACCTTCTTAGATGATCTTCGAGCTTCGATGGTTTCATAGAGTCATTGCTCAAAACTTTGTTGCATAAAAGGCATATCGGCAATGGCTTGTCTGCCTTTGATGGAACGAAACCAAATTTTAAATAATCGACATTGTACTGTCGACATTTCTTCTTAGATTCAGCCCTGTTTCAGTTAGTTACCTACCTGTAAATAAAAAAAAACTTTGTTTTAGTAATCTTAAGGCGGTGTTACTGAACAGGATATGGCATGGCATATTTTAACTGAGTAGGATTAATGAATTATAGCAATGAATTCAACAAAGTACCGGTGACTTTGATATATTTCTGTAAATTCGATGTAAAATACTTTTAAATAATACTTTCATATCAAAACTCCGCGATTTTAATTATTTATTTATTACCTTGATGCACGTTACGACGAGTATGTAAAGACACGAACAATTTATGAAAATATATTTAATAATTGAGTGAACCACCACATAGTCGGGAAATAAAAAAAAAATACTAATAAACTAGGGACAAAATGTTCAATCTTTTTCGGCTTTCTGTTCTTTTATGGAAGTATCTAATTATGGTTCTGTTCAGTATTTCATTTAGAATACGTACCTACTGCACGGAAATATTACAAATATATTACAAGAAAAATATACATCCTATCGCAACTGGGTTGGAAGAGATTTCTTTCAGGAATAAGCCTCACCTTTTGTACTCGCGTAATTTTTTGTAATTTGTCCATTTTAAGTTTACTTACGTGTACAATAAATTGTAAAATAAGTAATAAATAAAATAAAAGTATGTAGTATGTATAACAAATTAATTGGCAGATAAATACTTACTTTTTACGACACTAGCAAACACTAACAGACAGGTGTTGAATTCAGTTACTTATTTATGTGCTTTATACGAAATTTTTATTAATGACTCTAAGTGATGACTACTAATTAAATTTAATAAAACAATGACCAAACAATAACTGTGTCATAAAAAATGTGTAGAAATAAGTGAAAACAAAAATTATCGATTAAAAAATCACAACTCTACAAACATTGACTTTTGGATAGGGTGTATTATATATATATATATATAATATATTTTTATACACGATTCTTAACTACGGTGCATAGCTACTGTTTTGTGAAATGATTGAGAGAAAGCCAAGCGTAAATACCTATTTATTTTTTATACCTTAAAAAGGGCCCAGTAACTAAAGTATTCAAATAATAATATATTTTAACAATTTATTTACATCTTCTATCTCTAGTTAGGTTTGTCAAAAAATGTAGGCGGTTACTTTAAAGACTGATATTGATTTAAAGACTGGGAAAGATGGATGGTTGTTGAAGTTCAATGGCATGCCTTAAGGTGACAGTTTAAAAATATTAGGCACTGAATCTCCTAAGTTACCAACGTATGAGATAATTTCAAATTACTTAGGTTTTTATAAGGTAAATTATGTAAGAATAGTCCTTAGCGTTCGGGCGTGGTATAAATAATATATATAAGGAGTGTGAAAATACCGATTTTAAAAACCCATTTGAATGTGTTTCACTGATACAGTGTTGTTGAAGGTATGAAGCTACCGCGTAAATTCAAATTGTTATTAACAACATATACAGTTTGAACGAAAATCTAGTGGAGAACGAAGGTTGAAAGTTCCTGCTTTGTTTTTACATATAATAACATTTATTAAACCTTCCGTACTGCGAGATACAAGTAATTAATATAAGCTATAGTTTTTGTTCACCCAAGCAATGAGACTTGTAGCCAAATTGCACGCGGCTCCGATGCAATTTAAAGCCATGAATCCATCCAAGCATTAATCTTATTACGAAGAATTTTACTAGTAATTTGTAAGTAGTTTGTAGTGTTAGGATGAAAAATTAAATAAAAATTATGTCCTACCAAAATAAGCTACGTATTATGGATGACTAAAGCGTCAACGCTGTTCCCTAAATTTTTAATAATAACAGAAGTAAAAAAACTTGAACTACACGAAACATAACATTGAAGATCGATGACACATGTATGTACTTCATTTATTTAACTTTCAACTAATTTTATAAACCATATATCCTTTTGGAATGTTAAATTAGTAGTGACGATATTTTTTTTTTAAATGGACTTAAAAAGTTATTTATAAAATGAATGTGTTGATATACCAATTGAAACAAATTAGAAACAAAAATATATTAAATCAAGTTTTATTAATAACCATAAAATTTATATAATCATAACCAAGGTCCGTTGTCGGATATTAAAAATTAAGAAGAAGAAATTTAATAAGAGTCAAAAGAAGTAAATATGTGTTTGAGTACAACAATTTTTAGGGCCTTAATTGCGGCTCAAATATTTTAATTTGTTATTTTTTTATTAAAATACTTACTTTATTTGTTTTGAAATGACATATACTACAATATTTACTTTACTGTACTTTGTTTAAAAAACATGATTTCAGCCAAACATTGAATGTTAGTTGATGTCGAGGTTGCAACAGCATAGGTTAAGTTGTATGGCGTTGGATACGGTCTGCAAGTCTGGTTGTATAAAACTGTCGAAACGCCGTCATTGCGACCGACGCCTACGTCTCATCTAACACTTTGGAAATTCTGAAGAAGGTTGATGGTAGTAGAAACCAAAATTTCTTTTAATAAACATTCATTTTATAACGCCTTTATTCTATTCTTGGTTAGCATTTATTCTGTTGTTGCCATTGTACATTTATTATTGCTTTGATCTATGTTATCAACATTTTCGGTATTAGTCGAGTACAGAAAATACAAATGAAAACAGAAATTTATGATTTTCTCGAAGTTCTATGTTATGGGTATTTCCAATGTTTATTTAAAATGTCTTGAATAATGAATACGTAGTAAGAATTTTGAGGTAGCAGTTGTTATTTAAATATTTATTCCCGTTGATTACTTGTTATTTAAGTTGTTTTTTTTATGTTTTTATGTTTGATACAGAAAAGTAAATATAATATAAAGAGTTTATTCATTCATTAAATTCATCAAATAATATTAATTTTTAGAGTCATTAGTCATTAGCAGCGAATCTAAATAATTTAATGTAGGTAGAATAAACTATAATATTCAAAAAAGTGCCAAAGTTTAATCAAATACTTAATTAATATGAAAGTACAACTAGAGCTCCTGCTTTTTAAATATCTCAAAAACATCTGAAACACAGTTCTTTAGGGAATTAAAACTATTTTTAGAACGTGTATTGAATATACATTGTAAGTTGACGAAACCAAGGATTAATGGTATTTTTGATAACATCTAAAAGGTGGAATAATAATTTTGGAACGATAAAAAATAAAGGTATAAGATTATTTTTAACCATTTATAAAATAGCGCGCGGTCAGTAAAATTATAATATATCTGTAAGCCTTGGAAAGGCTGAGCCTGGCTCAATCGACAGTTAATTTTAAATAACGTGGTAAATAATTCAGCACAGTATTTGTTAAATGAGGTAATTTCGCCAAATGTATGGTTGGGTCACCGTGGAATGGTAAATGATTCCTAATTTGTTATTATAGTAGATTTTTTCGTAGGCACCCTACGTTTCGAGTTGGTACGAAAATGAAACATCGCTATGCGATCAGTTGCCTTCAGACTTCAGGTCGGGATTTTATCATGTCGCTCATTCAGGCATAATTTGAACGCGGAGTAGGTATGCATCGGAAATTCGTTCAAACGAGCCTATTGCAGTCAGTTAGATGCGCCATTACAGAGTATTGTGTGCTTATTGTGCGAATAGCGCGTGAGCAGAGCTCCTCGTGTGGACTCAGTCCTGTGACCTCGCTCATTGCACCGGATTTTACGCGGTATGAACCATTCCAATTATTTTATTACTCGTGATAGGTTCGTTTCTTAAAGGCAAAAGTGACACGTCATTTGAGTACGAATACAACTGTAATCGAGATCCATTAAGATAGAAAAGTTAAATTTTAATCTTAAATTCTATTATCAATCTCGGGTTATTCTTTTGATTAATCTCTAATGTTATAAACATAAACAGCTTTTATTTTTATGAAATTGTAAATTTATTTAATACTTTCAAAGTTGTTTTCAGTTAAAAATGTAATTTATTTTGCTAATTTCCGCCATTGTAAATCCGTATTTAATACTCATAAATAAATCCCTAATCTTCTAGTATACTAAATTCTACTTCTGATATTAAAAGTAAATCTATGTAAATATTTACCGTTTATATTTACACGGAGTCATGCGTCTACGTCTTTTTAATACTTTCTATTAGTTACGCTAAATTAAATAAGGTAATTAGTACCATAAAATATGTTCGTAATAAGTTACTTGGCTGTTTGTTTGGTTCGTTACCATACAGACAACATTGTAGGTTATTACCCATACATTTCCGTATTCTTTATTTTTTGGGTTCCATAACACATAGAAACGCAACGAATGTTGACGAAAGTGTCCGTCCATTCAACCGTTTGAAACACCATAGATAAAGAAAACGAAAATGCTTGGTTATGAAATGTTAGATTGTGAACATCCGGAGAAATACCCTTCTAGTTGTATTAACCACAAATAAGTATTCACTAAGTGTTAGTTTATATAATAATACCCTGTACGGCTGGAATTAGGTACCTAGCTAAAATATTATTATGAAGTTCCTCGATTAATTTATTGGTATATGTAACTTCGAGGAAAAAAATCTAAGTTTGTTGTTGAATATCAAATCATCTTTCAACTGGAACAATTGTCTATTTGACATACATACATATAAAAACAAGTATTAGAAAAACTCGGGATTTTAATAAGTAATATGCTAACTACGTCTTAAAATGGATTTTACGGTTTACATTGCTACGATTTTACAATATTATAACGAGAGAACTGATCTTACGTTAACTTAAAGTATAATGAATGTTTTGAAATAAAAAATAGTATACGAATGATTTACAATATGAGTATATATGATAGAAATAATAATAATTCCTTTACTATAATTTGGCTGTAAAGGATCATTTATTTTACTATTCTTCCAAGCTTGTATCCTGCATGAGTGTGGTAAAAATATATTTAGTATTACATTTTATTTGAATAATGTCAAACGAGTAGGTTTTGTGCCAAAATCATAAGATAATAAATCGGATTATATCGGGACTGATGTAATCCACGTTCGTTAATCTGTGTCAGATATGACAATGTCGAAGGACATAAAAAATTTAAAAAGACACAGATTTCAAATCATTGCAAGGTTTTCGAGTTACTACTGGGGCACATATCAAGCATAATTCTTACTATACAACTATATAATAATATATTAATGTTAATGTTATTTGTAGTTTTGATTGGTGTTAATGAAACAAGTTGCACGAAGCATATCTTACTTTTAAAGTAGGTTTTGTTTGAAAAATGGATAAAACGGAGATATATAATTCATGTGAAATATAATAGTGTACACTGGAACAACTAGTGGCACCTATATTCATTTTTAGTGATGCTTCTAACGATGTGACTGATTCCTATGATTTTAAGATACTTTAGTGTGATTTTGTAAGGATTTCAATATTATGAGTATAGTTTAATTAGAAGATATGTGTGATGTTAATTTTCAACTTAATTTTGAAATTTAGAAGCTTGATTTAAGTTTGTACGAAAATATATGCTGGGTTTGTACTACGAAATGATTTATGAACGTCGCATAAAGAGTGTAGGTTGTACCTGTTTTGGAAGCGTATGATATAATTTTTGTCAATGCGGCAGACGTAAATTTATTTATCTTAGAGCATTCAAATTATACAAAATATGTTATCCCACTGTAAAAATATGTTTAAGCTAAAATCCAATTAGTTTTACATAAAGAAATCGCATCACTCAATATTTGTATGTGAATTATGTCGAATCTATAGACTCTAGCTGACATGCGAATTTTTCTATTCAATATTGTATTGCTTCGCACTGCCAAGCGACGAAAAAAATTGTGTGCCGTTTCCTAGTGCATGCACCGTATGTTGCATTGATGACAATTGGGGTGTGATACTTTTGACAATAGGTTCTATGTGACAAACAATATTTTTATAGATGTTTTTGAGTTTAGTAAATCGGTACTATAAGAATTAAATGTCCATATGAATTTAACACAAGTGCAGTGTCGATGTTTCTTTACTACTTTAATTACCTATTTAGTATGTAAGATAGCAGTAGTTCCCGGTGTGGACTGTGTTACGATTGTCTTAAACATTCCATAATATCTGAATGTTGTGATCGATGTGTAGATTTCTCGATTTATTAGAAAGAGCTTATTGTGTTGTAGAAACGTAGGCCGAAAAAGCAACATTGTTTCAATAAACTTGTGTGAACAAATTTTTTTTTGTTTCAATTCGGTCCCGTTGCATATTTGTAGTTAGTAGTTATATTGCTCGTTGCAAATATTTTTGAGGTGTAGCGATAATCTGTTGTCTGTTTTCCTTTATTTATATGATCGGTACAATGTGGCATATGACAAACTCCTCGACTAGCGGACAATTTTATCGTCATAACATTATGGATTTCAACGTCATTAATGTTTAAATGCATTTTTGTATTCTGAACAGCTGTTTTGTCATATAGGTGATCGCAACAGATAGCCCTGATTTATACCGAGTATAATATTATAAGATTGACTGTACTCGACTGAACACAGTCTACGAATCTACACAAATTTTATAATAAATCTTACCAAATTGCTATTGTTACGCTTATAATCCAAAATTAGTTGTTTGAATGTTCAAAGGAAGAGAGTTGATTATTGATTATGAACTAGACTAAGCTTGGGATGATAGGAAGATACGTTTTATAACAATCAAATTACTAACACTCAGTAACTATATAGTGCATTGACACATCTAATATTAATAATCGCACTTTCAGGTGCTTAAAAAGTCATGATTTCTTAATTTAGTCCTGTATTTATATACTCAACTTGCATAATGTTATTGTCTAGCACATTTGTTAGGTACACCTGTTATATGCGTTAATTAATTAACCAAAAATTAACTCAATATCCACAGGCTGCTTCTACCATTTCTTCAAACTCTCTTTTGCCCGAAGAAATAGCTAAAGAGATGAAGACCGAAGATCAAATTTTGGCTCAATTACGAGCCTCTCAAAATTTACCGACCCCACCGAACGCGACTTTCATGGGTGATCCGCCTCCAACCACATCCGCAAATGGCAGTGCAAGTCTTAATAAACCAGACGAAAGTTTTCCAAGAAATGTTAGCGCTACTCCAAATTTAGAAGAGTTACAGAAATTAATCCAACCGGAAACTTTGTCACTCCCAGTGACATTCCCTGTGTCTCAACCAGAGCCAGAGAAAAATGATGGCTCCGAAGAAACTGAGGTATGTTATTTTAAAGTTTTTCCACTGTAAATAGAAGCTACAGAAGTTTTTTGCTGATGACACCTCCTTACTTTTTAAAGTAGATAGGAGAAAACAATGTTTTGACGATGTAAATAATACTGTTTCGCAAGTGTTGCACTGGTTTACATGTAATACCTTGTGTTAAACGCTAAGTAAACAAAATGTATTAAATTCACTTTACCAAATGTTAGACAAGTGCCATCTCATATTGTTTTAAATAAGGAAGTGCTTGAACTTGTGAATCCTACCAC
Source organism: Megathymus violae (assembly GCA_003671415.1). Taxonomy (NCBI): domain Eukaryota; kingdom Metazoa; phylum Arthropoda; class Insecta; order Lepidoptera; family Hesperiidae; genus Megathymus; species Megathymus violae. The sequence goes on from PDGT01000018.1 coordinate 2,164,117, forward strand.
ATTTCTTGGAATCATTATAGACTCATGACTGCAATGGAGTCCTCATATTGAAATCTTGTCAGGGAAACTTAGCTCTGCTGCCTACGCTGTTAAGAAAGTGAGGCTCTTAAAAGCAAAATTAGTTTATTTTAGCTACTTTCACAGTGTGATGTCTTATGGTCAGTTGTTGTGGGGCTCAGCTGCAGATATTAAATCGATTTTTATATTACAGAAAAGAGCAGTACGCGACATTTACAACCTCAGGCCTAGGGATTCCCTTAGAGATCTCTTTAAAGAAATTGATATATTAACTGTAGCATCACAATATATTTTAGATAATATTATGTACGTTAAAAAATACTCTGATAGTTTTCTTAGGAAGAGTAATGTTCACAGTATTAATACTAGGAGTAAGGCTAAACTGATTGTTCCAAATTTCAGACTAAGAAAATCTGATGGCTCTTTCATGGGTAGTTGTGTAAATATTTATAATAAAATTCCATTAAAATTGTCAGAAATGCCATATTGTAAATTTAAAACTCACGTCAAAAGCGTTCTTATGCGGAAGGGTTATTACAAACTTGATGATTACTTTCAGGACAAGACTGCTTGGACATGAGTTTAATATTAAGCCAGTTTAAGTGCGTTCTGTCACTGAATAGGAAAAAAAAACTCCTCGGGAGTTTCTTGCCGCTTCTTCTTCCGAGACCACTCACGGTAGGGATTTGTTGAAACGATGGCGTAGTTTAACGTTCGAAAAGTGTTTGTAAAAACCAACTTCGAATAAAATATTATTTCATTTCATTATATAAGATACCAAATTATGAAAGAATAGTGATGTTGGTGTAAATTTAAAATCTTTTTTCTTATTAAATTGCAAGTGACTTTGACTTGTAGCCGAGACGTTTGTGATTTACGTGTTCGTAATACAGACAAGACAGAGGGCCTATCTTGCGATAAAATGTGAAAATGTGTAAATACATAATATGCATCTTTTAACTTGTAATCATTTTTAGGTAAAGGAAAAAGAGCCAAATGATGAATCATCGCCAGCCGAAGCGGTTCCTAAACCTGAATCCCCGCCTCTAACAGTTCCCAAACAGCAGTCAACTCAGGTGAAGTCATCAGAACCTAAGCCACCTAAACAATCTAAGACGGAAGTGGAAAAAAATGTAAAAAAGGAAAATAACGTCACAAAGGGTAAAAGCAAGAAGGCTAAAGAAGATAAAAAGGAAGAAGTATCTGAGGCTAAGGCTAAAGAAGATGATATTCCCATCAAAACAGAGGTAATACATTTTTCTTTATAATACTAAAATTACTATTTAATAACATAATTCTTTATTATGTTCAGCTATCTACATAAGAGAAGAGCTTGTTGTGATATCGTTATTCAATTGACTTTCCAAAAATAGAATAGGATATAAAAAGAAAATTGTATTTAATAACTAACGAAACATTTTAACAGAAGAGATCGGTGGAATCATCGCCCACCAAGAGCAAGAAAGAAGAAAAGCAGAGTAAAAAGGAACAGGACAAGGAGAAAAAGGTCAGATCCAATTTTGATATTTCCATTTGGACTGCTGTTACGACACAATAGTCCCACAGCTGGGCTCGAGTTTACTGTGAGTGTAACTGAAGTAGCTCTTTTGGCAGACTTCACACACCTTTGAGATCATTACGGAGGTTTCAAGTAAGCAAGGGGTAATTAATTTGCAATATGCGCATAGTTTTTAAATCTTAAAAGTATACGCACGATTCGTACTCTACTCGTATTATTTCGTGTGGGAAAGCTCCGTTCATACCACTAGGCTAGAACTACTTATATTTTGACTGAATAAGGGATAAAACAAACCCACATAATTTTATAATCTTTACTCATTTTTATTTCCTTTCACTTTTGGCAAGCTATTATTGACTTTTACAAGACATATATATTTTTTAATCTATTTTTACGTTCGAATATTAATTATTACTTTATAAATATATTCATATTGCAGTTTTCTTCCATACAGGAAATGATCAAAGATGGTTTTACTATTGTGAAGGGGGCGGATAAGAGCACTAACAAGGAAAACAAGAAGAAAGCCGAAGAGGCTAAGGCTCTGGCGGCTGCTGCAGAAGAAGCAGAACGGAAAAAGTAGGTTGAATTTTTGTTTACATTTTTTTATAATTTACTTATTTACTTACTCTAAATTACTTACAACTATGAAGGTGTTTTAACTACAAAACAATTGTACGTTGACTACTTAACGACTAACTCCTTTATGTAATTTTAAGAATTATAAGTAATGTATTCATGAAGCCGCTTGGATCACGTCGATTGAAATTTAGATAGAACTTTTTGCAACACACCAATCTGTTCCTGTATGTTCAAATAGAGTGGATTCTCAATACATATCTTACATTTTGATTGTCATCACATTGAACATCTTTTGGATTGCTGTACTTGATTTAATTAATTTAGTGAGTTCTTTAAAGTACAGGATTCAGAATTCCACCGAAAAAATGATACAATTTCTGTATTAAATTTAATGTAAAATACTCTTAACTGAAGATTCAATTGTTGATTTGTATTGTTTATTGATGTTACAGGAAAGAAGAAGAAAAATTGGCATTGGAGGAGGAAAAGAAACGTAAGATAGCAGATGCCATCAAAAAAGCGCAGGTATGAAACCCTTCTTCTATCTTAAATTTCAATGCCTGTGCTTATATTAATAATTGAAATATCAAAGCCTTGAGCACAGGAGCGTGGTTGCCAGCCTCTCGGTCTTCTATAGGGTAAATTTTGGAGAGTGTGCGCACAAATTGTTCACAATAATTCCCCCATCGCCGTTCCTCCATCGAACAACTCGACGTATGGCGGGTATCCATCCTGACGTAGTGAACGTACCGCCTGTACTGTGCTGTATAAATTAGTAAAAAAAATATTATCAAATACCAGTATTGATATTGATCTATTTGAGATTTTTCTATCGTGTCTTAACTGCTTTATATTTGTTAATTATAAAATGCTATAGTGGACAATTTTACTTTGGTATTTGTATCCTATACTTGTTAATAGAACAAATTAAAACAGTAAATAAGATTATGGTCTGAAGCAATACAATTAAGAAATTTAAATTGAACCATATCACCCATGTTCTTAAGAGTGGTGATGCATAGAGACAGTATGAAATAACGATGCAATACAGTATCCGTTATAAAGTGGATATTTCTTAATCTGGTTCTTAAAGTGACTTTTTAATCTGGGGTTCATCTCACAAGTATCGGGCTCCACATCTAGCCTGCCGAACATCACTCAAAGAAATTACAATAGATTAATTTGTATAATGAACATATCTTAATGTTTTGGGTATAGATCGAAGAGTTTGTGTCTAAAATTTTTGCATAACTTACACCGACAGAACAGAACACAACAGAAAATCCTTTTACGCCTAATATTCATTATTAATTGCTTAATAAAATCTAATATATTTGTGTTGGAAGTGAGAGTCGTTATGTAGTTTGTGAAGTTATAAACAAGAATACGATTTAACATATTTACTGAAATAAATCATGTAGAAACTATTTCATTATTAAATCCTCCTGGATGTTATCTTCTTAATGAAAATCCTACGGCAATAAAAATCTTTTTGAAATCCTCTTGTCTTTATTTATCGAAATACTACTCAAGAGTAGGATCCGTCGAATTTTTAAAATATAAAGAGTTCCTCGAAAATAATAATTTCTGAGAGCTCCTTACCAAATAATTACATCTCATAAAACCGTTTGCAAAACAAACAGGAGCAACAGCAACAACGGCAGGACTGTATACTGAAGAAGGCGCCATGGTCGTCGGTGACGACTCAGGCGGTTGCAACCAGCAAGGACGGGCTCACACTCGCAGAGATCCAGCGGCTCGAACGAGAGAAGAAGGTCGAACAAATGAAGGAGCAGCAACAAATGATGCAAATTATCGCCCAGCAACAAGCCGCTGCATTGGCAAGGGAGCAGGTGATTATCAACATTTGTAGCAAATACGATCCTTTGATAGCGTAGCCGGGCATGGTCGCGGAAATGTCAGAGTTGTATAAACACCGGTCTGTGTTCGAAACTTAATTTTAAGCACAAATTCAATAGCAATATTCACTGAGATAAAATTACTTGACTGTATCGCATAATTTCATTTTATGAAATAATGACTTTCGGATATAAAAACAGTTGTTTTTACATGCCATTGTTTAAATTTGGTGAAGTCGGACGTATACTTCATTCGCTTTTTGTGTTTACTCATTTTAGCTCGAGCGTGTTGTGTTTAGTTCTATAAGTGTGTTTTTCTGTAAGTTCGCATTGTCACAGGAAATGCAGGCCGGACTAGGTTGGGCCAAAAAGAAGGCGTCCAATGTAAATGTGGCGGGGCAGAGTTTAGCCGAGATTCAGGTATATTTTTTGTTGCTTTCTAATACTCTGGCCGCTTTGTTACTAAACGGTATAACGGAGCGATCAGATCGGATTGCGTAGCTGACTTGGCTCCCATGAAATTTGGTGATGGTGTTGTAACAATAATTCGCTTTCATCGCGTGCACTCCGGTAGTTTGAAGATCTATGTCGCGCGGCATCCGTACGCTTTATGGCGATATAGAGTTAAGTACAGTTTTCACCAAACTTTATGGCCTCTGTGATCCATGCTCAGGTCGCAACGCAATTTCGTCGATCAGAGCAGTGTGAGAACGTGTGCGGTTTTTTACATTTCGCGAGTTTCAAGTTGCGGCTTAGTTCAGAGAGGTCAGAAAGTTTGGCGAGCACTAAAGATGGTGTCGTGTGAATTAGTTTAGGGCAGATCGAAAAATTGATATCATTAGTTGTTGTCTTTCCAGGCGGAAACGCGTAAGGCGGCAGCGGCTGCGGCGGCGACCGCGGCGGCGGCGGCTGCGCAGGCGCTCGACGACTCCCCGCCGGCGTCCGCCATCAACGTGCCTTGGACCAGCACGCACAATGGAGGTACTTTCTTGTCGATAGACCTACAAAATTATACTGTAATATGCAAACGTTGGCAATAAAAAATGGCGTTGCAAAACTTACTAGTGACAATATTGTGTATTCTTTTGTAGTACCGCATATAATATGAAACAGAACTAATATTGATGCATATGCATATCTTACAGTGTAAAAATTCTGATAAACGCTCTAAATAACTTAGTTTTTAATTAATTAGTACAAAACATAAGTCTACGGGCGACCGTTGTCATTAACTACCAACTAGTCCATGCAGAAGAGAAATATTTTTCTAAGTTAGTGCGCTTTACAATCTAAGGCTACATATTCACTTACCACCAGGTGAGATGGCAGTCAAGCATCGACTTACAATAAGTAACAAAAAAATTCATATTTACTGCATTTGGTTTATTTCTGTATTTTAGAGATATCAACTTTGGAATGTACAATTTTAATCATAAATCGTATTATCTGTTTTATTTTTGGTCAATATCGTTTCTTTGTACGGTAATATGCTTAACTTTATCGTACCTACAGGGTTCTGGGAGATGCAGCCGAGCGTGCCGTCGAAGGTGGAGAAAGCGTCCGATGGTGCAAAGTCGTCGGATAACAATAAATCTAAGAAGAAAGTGTTGAGCGGCAACATTAATAAGAAGGAGACCACCCCGACCGTGGAGTTTGAGGCATGGTGCACCAGTACCCTCTCTTCTTGGAGCTCCAAGATTGACGGTAAGAACGAAAATAGGAATCGTTGATACACAAAATATAACATATTGTTTTGTTATAAGACAAAATAATGATTTTTAAAGTTGGTAGTAGGCTCCGGGCCCGGAAAACGCGCTCATTTAATTAAGCCTTTGTGTTGACGACAGATAAACTCGTCTCGATGACCTGCAAAAAACACAACATATTACTTAACAATTCACTTAAATAAACTTATATCTAAGTACTTACCTGCTCTGCGCTGTCCGTCGAGCTTGCACCTGAAAAATAATTGAACCTAAAATCTATAAAACAAGCAATAATTATAATAATTTTAATATTTAGCTAATACTTATCTGACTGTGATTTATCATAAAGTAAAATAAAATATATTTCATCGGATATACTTGGAGACCGATAGGAACCTATATGTTTTAATTATTATTTTAATGTTTATTATTATGAAGGGGTTAAGCCGTTCGAGTGTTACTCGTTCGTTTGGGTTAACCTTCGATCAACTTAGCCAGTATATTGATAAACCTTTCGATCGGGTTAACCCCAACCAACCCAAGTTGTTTGGGATAGGGTTTTGAAGGGATTTTTTTTAATGGCTTGTTATTTTTAATTTGCTTAATTTAATCGTTTTCTTTAAAGAAAAATAAATTCGAATACAATCACGTTTAACATCAAAATCGATTGCGTTCAATAGGGAATCACCTACCGTTGAAAACCGTGGAAGGGGTTTTGATTGGGTTTTGAGTTAACTCGAATTAATCAAATGAACGGCTTAGCAGCCTTGAATCGAAAACGAATCGAATATGTATAGAGTTTAAGACCGATTTAGCTTGCGCTCAGTCCACAACCGGTTACCTACTAAACCTCTTGGGGGGTTTTGAGTTAACTCGAATTAATTCAGACAAAGGGCTTAGCCGTATGAACGGTTAATGTTTGAAATGCTTACCAGTATGTAATGGTTTCTCAAAACCAGTGCTAAAAATACCCATTTAAAAACCCTTTCAAGTTTAAGCGGTTCCGGGCCCTGAGTAGGCTACTTAATGGTGTAGTGCGACCTTTTAAAGAAACTGTGCAACAAGACGACTATGTGACGAAACGACATTACAAATAAGAAGCGAAATCAGACTTTTAATAGATCCGTATTGTAGACTAGCTCTCCCTTCGCTTCGGAAAAACTACGCCTTACGCTAAGAAATAGTATCTAAATTATTTTAAATTAATCCATATCTTTTTTATTTATGGACGGATTGCAATGAAACAAACTTTAAGTGTTAAGTAACACTTACTGCAATACATTAGTGAAAACCAGAACAAAATCGGTTAACCCGTTTCTGAGATTAGCGGGAACAAACGCACAGACAAAAAATTTAATAACTGTTGTTTTGGGTTCTATTGCGTTAATAAAGGCCCCTAATAATATTTTTACTCATATATCGTTCATGTACAGAAATCGATTAGTTAAAATTTTATTAATATAGATTAATTTGACACAAGGTTTTAATATACATTTTCCTACAAATGGGTGAAGACGTACCTGGAATTCTAGTTTCTCATAAGTATTTTCAAATTTTTACGCATCTATCCATAATCGTGCCACTAGTTTCATCGAGTCTTGATTAACTCAGTTTAGTCTTATTTCTTGTAGTAGCAAATTAACAACTATTTTTTAACAAATGTACAATATCCAATAGTAGATTGTGTTACAAGGGACCAAAATAATGTATTGAGGGCAAGAGCGATTGTTTGAATCCAGAGTGAAGCGAAGGATTCTGGAGTAGAATCCTAAGCGTAGTGAGGGATACAAAGTACATGGCTCGAGGTTAAATAATTTTGGTACAGTGTACTCTGCTTTCTGTCCCCCGCAAGGGAAAAAATAAATAAGAGATCCTTTTAGTAGTGACGAATATTTATATTTACGTAACCAAATTACAAATAGTCTGTAATAATTTGATAAAGAGTAATAAATACAAATAAAAAATTCCTGTGTTATTTTTTAAAGTTAGTTAACCAATGTCCCGTCGGCAGGCAATTTTTTTTATTACCGGCCAGGACTATAACGAAGCAAAATGCGTTCAAACATTTTAATTTAATAGTGTTCCAAATTTATTTCGCCAATGTTATTAAGTGCGCCGTAATGGCCCATTTTGCTCGCATTTATCAAGCAGGCCTTCATCTCTTTTGGAATAGATGGGATGAAAAACATATTTCGACGCTACAGTTAATACATGTATGTATTTACAATATAATTTGTAATTTGATACATTATGCTTAATGTTGTTCTTGTGTTTGAACAGTTCCAACGTTCATTGGATTTCTGAAGGACATCGAATCCCCCTATGAAGTCAAGGATTACGTTAAGTGTTACTTGGGCGAAACCAAGGACTCGAGCGACTTTGCTCGACAGTTCCTTGAGCGACGGTGAGTTAATTCAGTTTAAATAAACTTTTTTTTGAAAAACAGCATTCATATACTGCATGCAGCTTTAATTTTTCAAATTGTTTGTAGGCTATTATTATTAGACTCACTTAACCTAGTCCCCGATATTTTTTTACTTTAGAATTTTTATTTTCCTAATTCTTTTGTTCTTTGTTAGTTTGATTGTTCATCACAATAATTGGTTTGTTTCCATTTTGTTTATTGTAAGAAGTTACATATTAATTGCAGAGTATAATTATTATCGTCACTACTGGATTTTATCTTTATAATTATAGTTTGTTCTATGGAAAAAAAATAACATTTGTTCTATACATAATTGTCATTTTTCTGTCTAAGTAGCAATTATCACTGTGCTACATTACTAAGGTAACTATGCATGTAATGCGCATATGCGTATTAAATTTTATACGTTAAATGATCCCTGGCGAACAATCAAGAACAAATGAGTTACGAAAAAGTTTCATGAGCTTTTTTTGTATGTATTAGGTTGGGGAGAAAGTCTTTTCGCATTTTAAATGAAAATTCAAAACATTTTTTAATAAAGTTTTTTTTTTTTTAATTTAACTAAAGTATATAAATACCATTTTGTTCGATAACTGTTTGCCATCTTGTGGGTAGGGACATGATTCCATTGCTATAGAAATTGTGGGGTTTCTGATCAAAAAACTGCGTCCAAGTAGTTTTGGCAGTCCTCGCGTGATGTTAGGCAGACACTGCCTAAAGAATTCTGAAGAGACCGAATCAGGTAGAAATCTGAAGGTGCAAGGTCCGGGCTATACGGTGGATGCATCATCATCTCCCAGCCAAAGTCTCTTAGTTTTTGCTGAGTCGCCAAAGATGTGTGAGGTCTAGCGTTATCATGATGAAAAGTCACACCCCTTCTATTGACTAATTCCGGCCGCTTTCTCTCAACTTCTTGCTTTAGTCTCATCAGTTGTTCGCAATAGAGTACAGAATCGATGGTTCTGCCTGGCAGTAATAGATCATAATGAATGATGCCCTTCCAACTCCACCATAACACAGCATCACCTTGTTGCGAGTTAACCCGAGTTTCGCCACAGTCTGTGAAGCCTGACCGGCCTTTGACCACGACCTTTTTCACACGTTCTTGTCGTACGTGATCCACTGTTCATCACCAGTTATCAGCTTCTTCAAAAATGGTTCGGTTTCATTACGTTGTAATAAAGAATCGCAAATGAGGACACGGTTCATGAGCTTTCTTTGAGTGAGTTCGTGTGGCACCCAAATATCGAGCTCTTTGTGTAGCCAGCTTTGCCCAAATGCGTTAAAACTGTTTTGTGATCAATTTCCAGTTCTTCAGCTACGTCGTAACTACTGATATGCCGATCTTGCTCCACTTTTTCAAAAATGGCATAAATTGTATCCGTGACAGGGCGACCAGAGCGACGTGCAACTTTGACATTAAAATTACCGGATTGAAAACGCTTAAACCAATTTTGTGCTACTCTCACAGACATTGCACTAGGTCCATAAACATCACAAATTTTTTTCGCGGCCTGCTTTGCATTTGTCTTTTTTGTAGTAAAATTTTAAAACGTAGCGAATTTCTTCATTACACTCACTCATCTTGGCAGTAAGTAAAACAAATGAAAATCACACATTTTCCAAATTTGAATTTGAAATTATCTTTAAAATTTAATTTAATTTTTAATGATACTAAAACCGGCCAGATGCAAATGGTAGAGTCAAAGAGATTTTATTACAAGTTCATACATACTAAAATGCGAAAATACTTTCTACCCAACCTATTATATTAGAAGCCTTCAGAATTATCAGATATTAGAAGTCTTTAGCTGCAGAAGTACTGATTTGTTATAATCCTCTTAAAGGTTTGTTATGGAGAGATATTTATCAGTTGCATTGGCCATTTACTACTAAGTGACTATTTGTTTTTTTTTAACATCTCTAGAAATTAAATATAAAGATAATGCACATATATAAATATGTAATTAATTAGATGTTCTCTCTTATACAATAGTAACTAACATAGCCATGGGATTATTGGAAGACTTGCAACTGCGCTAGAAGGTATTCGGGATGTTATTGTTGTCGTTTTGACAGATCCAAGTTACTCCGTGTGGGAATGGTCACTCCTTCCGATGACCTTTGTTCGCCGGCGATGGCCATCAACCCGCGCAATACCAACCTTGGGGACTATCAAGAAGTTAAGGTCAGTTACTTCATGTATCTATACAAGGTAACTCTGAAGTAATTTAAGTGCGTATTTTTTTTTTTTCATTTTTATATCTAACTGATATTTACCGCTATTCGGTTAATATTAACAAGTACTGCGATATTAATTATACAGCTACTCTACGTTATCTGGTTCATCGAGTGCCTTTGCAATTTGTTTTGTCTAAATATTTGTTCCACAATATAGGAATTGTTAATTCGTACATTCACAATTTTTTTGCATTTGTGACCACCTTCAAGTGACCGGCTATAATATTGTTTATAAATTATCAAATATGAACCGTTTGTTGTTTTCATAAGGTTATGAATTACTTTGTAGGCCAGATAGAACACAATGATTAGATTTTTTTGAGATTTCAATGAAATATAGAGATGAGATTATTTCTTTTAAATTATATATTTGAGATATATGCAGTGTCGGCCTGGCTTACGGTCGCGGTGACCTTAGTTAGCCGGGACCTAATGTTTCCATATAATGTTATACTTCTCCCCTTTTCCAAACTTAATTATGAAATCATTCATAGATGAAGACGCCTGTTATTATAATCATGCGCTTGCGCGCCTTTCATAAGTAAGTCATATTTTACCATTTTAGTAGTTTGAATATTGTTACTCGCTACGCTTGGCGGAACGTACAATCTTGGACAGTGACATTCATTCATTCATTCATCTTTCATCATATTAATAGCAGCCTGTTCCATACGACAATAATTAGTTGTAAATGAAGCGGTATCATCTGTGTAGCTTAAATTTAAATTTTAACGTTTAAAGTTTTATTAAAATTGCATGTGTAATTTTCAAGATGATTCTCTGCATAGATGTTGAACAGAATGGGTCATATTATGCATCCTTTGCGGATTCCGATATTTGTGTGAAAATAACTTCAACGGTTGCCATATGTACTTACAAATATTGTTCCGTCATCATGATGATGTAAAAAGAGATATACTAGGCGTTTTAAGGTCCCCATTTGCAGTAGAGTATTTCAAAGTCTGGGCCATTTGACGGATTCGACAGCGTTTGCGAAATTTAAAAAGCATATATAAGTTGGTCTGTTGAACTGACTCTTCAATACTTCGTGTGATATAAGAATACGTTCTTTTGGTATTTTTTTATTTAACGAAGTCCACTTGCTCTGGTGTTATTTCTTTGAACTTAGTGTAACTTATGGCAACCATGTGGCAAATATAATCTAATGGAAACAACAACAAACTGAACGTAAATTGAATTGATTGACTTAGAAATACTGCAAAAATGTAATGACAGATAATGTGATATTTTCAAAAAAAATGGCTTAATTATTATTTTGTGATAATTTTACTTAAATATTCAAGACATTCCGGTCACTTGCTTTAATTTTTTTCAATTTTACATATTATTCCATTTTAGTCTTCCAGTGCATCTGTACATAATATATGTAATCTGCTTACTCATTTGCTTCTGCCATATCAACGATAAAAAGATCATAACCAAGTTAGAAACGAAGTAAAAATACAGATTCCCGACCTGGTCTTACTGTCGGTGGTGCCTTGGTGATGTCATGAACATCCATTGGCAGCGGTACTCATGTTTCGGAAATTTGCTGTGTTCATCGGTTATTTATATGAAATATGAGTTTTGTAATTTAGAAATAAGGAACGATAGACTCGTTACCAATCGACGCGAAATCGGCTTCAGTTGATTAGAAAAAGCATAATGGCTACGGTATTAACGATGAGAACGACGTGGCTCGGTTTGACAGGGCGTAGACGGTAGACGATAAGTCTCGAGTTTTTCTAATCGGCACAAGCCGATTTTTAGTTGTCCTATGTAATAGGGGGCACGACAATAAATTTTTGGAACTTTTTAGGGTAAAGGCAAGAAGGCTAAAAAGAATAAAATGCTCAAAGTTGACGCTCGCATTCTGGGTTTCTCCGTGACCGCCGCCGAGGACAGGATCAACGTGGGGGACATCGATACGGTCTGACCCGCCAGGCGATCGGTGCTCGTCCCCACCAAGTCTCCTTGTGATAACCCGCCGGAGAAGTAACTCTTAACAATAAACAATTATCGTGTAACACGAGGACTTGTAAAATCAACCGTGATAAGTTTTTAACGTGTATTGTGTGGCACCGCATCCATTGGAACGTTTAACATCATGTGACCGATCTGATCTTTTGCCCAGTTTCTACACAAAAAATACTTCGGTGTGACAAGCCCGGTGGTATCCATCTGGCCGCACGAGTCTCTGGAAACCGAACAGACGAACATTTCGCCATCCAGCTCGACAAAACTATTCGGATTCGATCAGATTTACTAGAAAAAATGGAGGGTAGAAATTCATAGCTGAAGCTATACACAGAGAAATAGTAAGATGTTAACATCTCACCAAAATGTTTCCAACCCTCATCTTCGTTCATCATTAATTTATAAACTCGACGGTACGCTCCAACGTCAATTTTATCTTTGTAATATTTCTACTTGGCGTCCTCGCGTGTTTTTATATTATGTAATTGTTGTGAAGTGGTATCCGATAGTTCATGCTTAACAATTCTATCATTGTGCCTTCAGGTCGCGGTGACCGTGGAGATATGGATGTTTCAACTTTTTAATTAATTGCATAGCTTATTTTATAATTTAGAAAATACTTTTATAAATTATTATTTATCAGTTGTTATATAAATAGATTTCAATCGATGTCTTGCCTTCAATAATCATGTTGGGTTTTCTTGCGCACATTGTCGACTAATCCTCTGACTGGACTTGAAATGCTTAATAAACAATACATAATCATATAAGAGTTACGTCCGATGTATAAAGTATATCCCGGATATGTGTGCTCAAGATAGAACCCCTTTGTAACAGCATAATTCTAATTACATTTTCAAAATATTATATTTCTATGTGGGAAATACATTAGGGAATGTAATTTTTGTACAATAAAATTATTGAAAAGGCTTGCAGAGTTTGCGGTGGTGTTGTAACTGTATCATCACAATTTGTTGATGTTTCGTATACATTATTTTTGCGAGCCTAGCGTTGACACAACGGAAAGCTGTGAGCTTGTTATTTGCTGCCATTGATGTCAATAATATCATAAATTATTGGATATATCGTCTACTAATCGATGGTGTTGATATGTGACAATTGTTGGTGTCATCGCGTAAAATTAAATTCAAACAACAGGAACAAATTTTAATTATGCTATATTATGTCACTGTCATAGTTCGAGAGTCGGCTCCGTTCAGCTCTCTCACTACTGTGAAAACGTTACGCGTACAGCGCTAAAGGGGCCCGATTAAAGTAAGTAATAGAAAATATCCTGACGTATCCAGTGTATTTATATTATAGAGATTAATGGTTGTGTCCAATAATATCTGCGCGCCGAGTTCAATTGTTTTTTTTTTATAACAAATTACTAGTCATGTGTAATTATATTTTTAATTAATGAAATTATTCAATTCAACATAGTATACATACAGAATTATTTAAAATATTCCACGTATAACTTTGTACAGCATTATTATTATTAATTAATTTCAATATATTCAATGCAGCGTAGTATACTTACAATCTAAAGACGGAATTATTAGAAATATTCTACGTATAACTTTCTTTGTACAGCATAGTTTTAGATCGCTTGTATTTATTGGATACCGTTGTAGTTAATGTAATGAGAGATAACGTGTTCAAATTGATTAATTCGTAGTAATAGTCTCGTCGATAGATAGATAGATATTTGATTTTGTATAAGTGTCGGTGTTATTGTTCTGTCCTATCTTAATCGCAATACGATTTACAACACGTGGTTTAGCACTATTATTATTTTATACTGTTATTAATACTTTAGAGTCGATAATTGAAAGTTGCTTGATGATAACTTGTGAAATCAATATTTGTCCGTTTTCCAAGTAAAGTAATCGATGTTGTCAGTTTTCCAAGTAAAGAAATCGATGTTGTCCGTTTTTCAAGTAAAGAAATCAATATTTGTCCGTTTTCCAAGTAAAGAAATCAATGTTGTCCGTTTTCCAAGTAAAGAAATCAATATTTGTCCGTTTTCCAAGTAAAGAAATCGATGTTGTCTGTTTTCCAAGTAAAAAATCAATATTTGTCCGTTTTCCAAGTAAAGAAATCCATATTTGACCGTTTTCCAAGTAAAGAAATCAATATTTGTCCGTTTTCCAAGTAAAGAAATCAATGTTGTCCATTTTCCAAGTAAAGAAATCAATATTTGTCCGTTTTCCAAGTAAAGAAATCGATGTTGTCAGTTTTCCAAGTAAAAAATCAATATTTGTCCGTTTTCCAAGTAAAGAAATCAATATTTATCCGTTTTCTAAGTAAAGAAATCAATATTTGTCCGGTTTCCAAGTAAAGAAATCAATATTTGTCCGTTTTCCATGCAAAGAAATCAATATTTGTCCGTTTTCCAAGTAAAGAAATCAATGTTGTCCGTTTTCCAAGTAAATTATTTTTATTTGCCGTTTTGCTACTGACGTCATTTCAAGTTACAAAACCTGTAAGTAAGTAGATGAATTCCGAATAGACAGATACGTCATACGACTAATAAACGACAAGAGGACGTCTGTGTCGATTCCGCCGTACTATTACTTGATATTATTAATTTGAAATAATTGTTAAGATCGCTACTGGTGAGTTCTTGGTTTCATTCAACAGATCATTTGTGATTAGCTGAAATCGTTTGCAATTGATGCGTTTGACTACGTCTGTTCGGTTGGGCCACATGGGTGACGATATCCATCATGCTAATGCATCCAAATGTGGTAACATTTACGTTTTGTTCGTCGGTCCATTTGAATCGACGAGCGCATCGTCAGTAGCTATCTTAACCCTAACCTATCTATCTATTTACCTGAACGCATTTTATTGAGCATCTTAATGTTAACTTGAAATCACAATTCCACCCGTTTCCGTATGGTTCAAAATATCGGTTTTAGTAAAATGTATTGAGATAAAATCGTTGCATTGTTTGTGGCACTAAGCATTCATAGGTGCAGTAAATATTAGAGAAATTATTTTAATATTATACTTAAATACAATATATATATATATATACATATATATATAGACATGATATGATAAATATTAACATTATTAGTTTAATATGTTGAAAATTGTAATATATGCAACCGCATTGTTTCAAGGCAGTAAAATGCACGGACGGTCTAGAGTTGAATAATCGACTTTGACTGTTGGTATGTTTGCTTACGCTTAGAACGAACACATCAAATGGTTGGATCAATGATTGTTTCTTTAATATTTATATATTTAGATTCCCCGTTGTTTCTTTAATCATTTAAATCATAATCAATTTATGATGGTAAGGATTTCTTAATATTTTATGTATATATACAATTTTTTTGTAACGTAATCGCGTGTATATACTTTTGTTTTTATCGACCTTACTTCATATAGTTTAATTTTAATAAATGTCGTTTGATTACTTGATACGTCACAGAGTCGCGGTTTCAAATTGAATGTAAAATCAAAACTTTGTGTCATATGAATATTTGAAAGTTGATGGTCTAAGCATTTCACAGTGTACAAGAGCGTCTGTAACAGTCTTGTCATCGTTGTGCAATATGGACGTGCAATAACTGCATTTCGGTCATAATTTTGTAATAATAATATTGCTCGTCTGATGTGTCACGATACGAGCGCACCTACCTGTAGTTTGAACGGTTGTGGAATGCCTTCTGACCATTAACTGCTCATAGCGTTGCACAGACCTCTATAGGTAATCGAGGAGATTTCGAGCGGACCACGTTGCACCAACATTGGTGGATCTTAAACCCAGTCCAAGTGTTGAAAATTGTAATGTCTTAAATCCTCCGATACGGCTTAACGATTGATATCTAACGATAACAATGTGTGTGTGACTTAAAATTAAATTGTCACGATCGTTGAGTTGTTAGCATGTTGGGGGTTGCAGCATTATTTAGATCAGTGTTATGCAAACGATTGTTTATGATACTAGTTATTCGAGGGCGCTTGCACAGTTTTTCAATTTTCTGCAGAAAAATTAATAAAACGTGTGCTTGCGCACTCGAGGGCAACATTTCTTTTTTCCATGCTGTCCTATAAAACACTCTGAATAGACATAGTTTCATGAAATAAATGTACTCTTATCTGTAATTTCTCGTGAGATGAATAATTTTAAGAATTTGTATTTTGTAAATGATTTGTTTTAGAATCGTTATTATATAATGAATAAAACACTTTGTCTCCTACACTGTAATGTGGTAGTGATGAATTGTTTTAAATTGTAGGTCTTGTATGGTAATTGAATAAAATTCATGATCAATTATAAAACATTGTAATAAAATTTTCTATTAATCTCCCTTAATTATCTCTATATCGACACGCCTCATCCTCCAAGGCTGTTAACGCCGTATTTCGTTGCAATATGTACCTATATGTTGGACAAACTTTAGGGTGAGTTGGTATCTTAGCAATAAATCAATATACTCAAACACAAGAAACGGCAGTTCGTGACGCGGTAAGTTCAGTAGAAATTGCTAATATTGATAAAATTGTTTAGTTGTTGATGAATATATATAAAATTTGTAGGTAAATGAATGTTATTGTAAATTATTGTTATTATTGAAGCTTCATGATAACTCGATTCAAGTAAGTTATGTTTTTCACTAACCACTTGTAGTTTCTGGTGTGTACCTGTGCCTTATGAGACTAGATAATATTTTCAATTTTTATTAACTTTATTGACGACATATGTTTTCAATCGTGAGTCAGTCATTATATCAGAGAATGATATGAATTACTAACAAATGAGAGAAGTATACTAATAACTCAGGACGCGAATGCGGCTCTGCACTGGTACAGTAGTTATGATGATTGGTTCAGTTTTTAGAAACCAAACGATATATCAGAATTTTTCCTAAGCTTTGTTAGTAAATTGTAGAATATTTTTACACAAATTGCTCTCTACCAACTATGTTTATTCGTGTACATATTTACATTTCAGTATTTTTAATGTAAATACGGATTGCATTGAGAATCTTCCTTTCAAGTCGGGCTTACGACAGTTGTAATATTTGATTATTCAAATCGGCGTGCGCATTAAATTACTAAAATATTGGAAGTATGTACAAATTTTATTATAACTGACATAGAGTAAATTAAGACAATTAGAAAAATTACTGGCTAATTAAACATTAGAAAAATCTTGCCTTGTGAAGCAAATAGTCTTTATATCTTTACATGTGTGTGCAATCAATGGAGTGCTAATTTTTATGAAATTTATAATCCACAACGAAAGCTATATATAAATCATTGTTAATTATTATAAAGTGAATTCGCCTGGAAATAACTGACAAGAGATAATGGTCTTCCAATATAAATAATATAGTGAAATTATTCAAGAAGTGTAATGGTAAATATAGCTAGCTACCACTCGTTATAATGTTGCTCAATAATAAAATGGTGGAGGCTTTAGCACAATGGAGTCGCAGGTAATAAAGTAATTTGCCTTAAAGTTTGTCAGAATAGATCAATTTTATGCAAAAATTTTGTGATAAATGGAAAAATATCGACGATCTTTTATTGTAATCATCGGCCTCAATGGGTATAAATTGCATAAGGGGTCTTTGAATGCTATTTATAGTGTTTTAATAATATCTTCTAAATATTTATTTCATTAAGGAACTGCAATTTTACAAAACAAGCTATTTCGTGACAGCATTTAGAAATTCCAGGTGTGATGTAGAACATTCGTTAGTTCAATATAAATGTGTTTTCACTTTTCTAACGACGTTACCATTTGCGGTCATTTAAAAACACCCACTACAGAAAAACTCCTTTCCCTGATTCGGGAAGTTCGAATAATTTTTCAATCACTTTTAAAATTAAGAGCCATGTATAACATTTTCAAATTAAGAACATATGTTGCAAAATACGTGTACATCTGCACAGACATTTAAGTGAGATTATTATTATATATTGATTTCATTTTCTACCTCGAATCAACATTTCATTATGTATACTTGTTTGATATTGATTATTACCATGTGCTTCCATACTTCTAGGATATATGAAATTGACATCTTATATTCTGTCAGTGAAATGTGTCTTGCAATTACAAAAATTTTCCCATCCTGAGTTGCCTGATTTGATAAATATTTATTAATAATCTTTCTTGCTCCAATTAACTGCCAACACCAGCCATTTTTCTGCTTGTGACATCACAAAGCCATGTTTACTAGGTCTCACAACATCAGTCTACTAAATTTGAATTATCTTAAGCTGACTAGACTGGTGTAGATGAATGCCAATGGCAGGCTAGGATGGCATAGTTTATATAGCGTATCATATGACTATCATCTGTGCAATCACGTGTTCACACTACATACCAATTTTTATTATCAGTCAAGCTGTTCGTGAGTTGTAAACGGGACATACAGACAGACAGATAGAAAAAACATTCAAACCGGTGAAATTGACGTCAGTTAGTCAAAACGAATCATAATATAAAAAAAATGGAATGTACAGACACACTTCAGATTTATATAGTAGCATAGATGTGCGTAATAAATGGAAGTTTCTGTTAAGACTTCTCACCCATTTGTGTGCGCTGGCTGGCCGATGCGTATTCTTGGATTATGAGATCGAAATAATAAATCTTGCATATTCATTCAATTTGTTATTGTATAATTCATTAAATTAAAAAAAATTCAAACATCTTAAAACACCTAATCCACAGCGAATTGCAGACGAGTTAGTGTATATTCATTCAAAAAATCAGATTGCTTGTCCTAAACAAAATATACCTTTGATTTATAAAGTTTGTTTCTGTGTGGATTAGGTGCGTGAATACTCCGTTTATTTACCCATTACTGTACAGCGTTAATGCCTTTTGAGGATGTTTGGTAAAGCAATATAAGCAATGATAATAATCCACAAATGAAAATTAGTTAATGAATGTGTTTCAAAGACGTGTAAATATTATTTTTAGAATTAATAAAATATTTTAATGATGTGTCCTCGTTTATTTTCTTTCTATCATTTATCAATTCGTCGTATTTTGGTCATTACCAACGACCCATGCAATGGGGTCGGAATATCAGCGCACAATGTAAGAGTACGTGTTGTAACTGTGTCATAATCTGTACTAATAGTATAGAGTGCGAATATTGTGGGTTTGTGTGTATGTTGAAGACGATCTCCGGAACTATGGCGCCTATTTGAATATTTCTATTAAAGGATCATTATTCTGGATGAACTATCATATCAATTTGGATTTGTTTTTTTCTCTACCATGATCAATTTGTGAGCGTCCCAAATATTTACGAGTAGGTATACGTTGGATTTGGAAAATATGCAATTATTACTTGTTCAAATTTGTTACGGTGAATAAATCCAATACCGTCACCTTTAAATTTAATTTATAAATGACTGAAATTTTCATACTTATATATGCATCGATATGACTCTCAGCACCAAGAAAGACTTAAAACTGACGCACAGTACTACGTTAATTATGAAACAGGGAGATTTCAGTGAAACTCCTTTAAATGATCTACGTTCGATGAGGTTCAAAGAATGAAAAAAAACAACATAAATTGAGATTTATTGGATTGAATACAGACAATATAAAGATAAAATTGTATGTCATGTTTATTAACTGAGTACTTAACAAATTGCAAATTTACCGTTGCAAGCACCTACTTACCTACCACAAATACACCTCGTACAATTGTTCTCTTCTCTGCATGAAATTTCGCGGTAATTCTCAAAAATCCAGCTGTGAGAGGACTGACGTAGGAAATTCCTACGTACACTACACTTATAATATTTATATTATAATCACTCACGGCTGGATTTTGAGTAGTCTTAAATTGCAAGTAGAGGACTATTAATATACATTTATAATACTTGCTCTTACCGAAAGATCCTTTCGATTAATACTATCTTTTTCGATAAATTTAATAAATTTTGTGAAGTTTTTGTTGACAATATTTCTATTTGCCGCAAACAATAGTAATAACTAACTAGAAATGTTAGTTTTGTTTTGACTCTACATTCGACATAAGTAGGTGTGATGTACAGTAAGTTCTGTGATAGATTAACTTGTACGTATATCAGGTAATGCTTACTGCAAGAATTCATTTGATAGTTTAATGTAATTTGGTACTCAATTATTAAACATAAACATTTACAGAGAAATATGAAGTTGTTTATATTTATAGCTATAGGAATGTCAATATGTAATTGAGTGATTAGTTGAATATTTAAATAAAAAAATTCACGGCTTTTAGACACTAAACGACAAGCCTTTCACGCCGTTGTCTTAAAGGATACTATCAGATATATTTATTAATAAAATTTAAATTAAAAAAAAACATTGAATCGAAATCCATGCAGTGCTTGGCTACTGTATGCGTGCTGTCTCATACGTTGACTTCCGTCATCAGGGTCAGGGGATTAAAATGCAATCAGTTTAGTAGAATAAATAACTGACAATAATTATTTCAAAAAGAACTAGAAGTACATACGTCAAAATTGAGATGACCTGATTTATACAATGTCATCAAAGTAAATATTTTCAAATTGTTTTTTGTAATAAATAAATTACCGCGTGATTAGTTAATGTTTCGGCGTTCATAGGGTCGCATTTAATTTAAAAATGACTGAAGAAACCCAGCTTCAGCCTCCGCAAAGTAATACGGGTCGATTGATTATAAAATTTCTGCAAGAAAATAGAAACGGTGCGACTGTGACCCAGATATTACGTCACTTGCGAACTATACATGGAACAAAAGAAGACACCGAGGAAATTCGCCAAGCGGTTGATTCTATTTTAGAAAATGCCACTGCCCTTGGATTTTTGGATCGTGTGGGATCACAGCTCATAAACTGGGCAGCTCGCAACAGTTGCTGCAGGAGGCGAAGACGTCGCCGTCGTAGTTGTAAACGATACCGAAGACGAAGTTGTCGCCGACGACGTAGTAGGCGCAGACGTCGTCTGTGCAGCTGACTCCCTAACCTTCCAGATGCCAAGCCAAAACAAGTTAAGTCACACAAGTAACTGATGCAATTCCGCTGTGGGATCAAGATACCACAGAAATTTAGATGTGATGCATTTTGACAATAAATCTTAGAAAAATCAATATTAGCTCTAAAATTAATAATATAGCTTTAGCCATGGCCTGAGTAAAGGTGGCATTACCTTTGTGCCAAATTATAGTATCACATATCGATCACTACATCAGTCACTGTGTGTGAACTTAGTCTTTGCACATCTTCTGTTTTAAATGTAAAAATATCAACACAACGATAATCAGTTGCATCACAAAAAAGGTGTTCAGTATGAGTTAAATACATTATGAGAGTTGTAAATTACTTAATCTGAAGTAATTAACTAGACTAAATACCATTTAATTTGGATTGACGTTGGATACTCGTCCATAGACAACATATTTTTAACCAGCCAAAACCATTTTGACTCGTTAAATAACGAGAAAACAATCACTAGTAGTTTTACTGGTACTTAAGCAACAACATTTTACCTCAATTATCTCAAGCAAGGATAATAGTATATTTAGGATAGAAACATCCATTTATAATCAAGAAAGAAGGTAAAAGACTTTGAGGTATATATATCTATCTACAGACAATGAATATTTGCATATTAACTTACTTATTCGTGATTACTTTGCCTACTACTGGTTAAATTGAATACATTTGGCAAAGATATAGATCGTACCCAATAGACGGTAGGTTGAATAAGCGAAATAACATGCATGCTTTCAGTAGAACAGAAGAATTTTTTTCAAGTAAACATGAGCGAAATTTCTCTTTTGATCGAAAATATTGATATGTACATGAGAGCAAAAATTATTAATTTTCAATAGCTGAATATGTAGCTAATTTAAAAGCAAATTCCCAAACTGATGTTGTATTGCATGATTTATAATGCTTAATTATGTAAATTTTCTTGTCAGAAATCAAATCGGTTGTCCGAGTGCTCTGTTATGGTCTCATTTATTAAGTGATTATTTTTATCACAATTGGCGAAATTTCATAAAAGACTATAGTACTCGTAAAATTATGGAAAATATCACCTCGTGACTGAATGTCGTTTAAACAAACTATTCAAAATTGTAAAACATTGGGTAGCATGATTATGCATTATAATTGCATTGCTTAAATGAAGTAGTCGATATTGATGGAAAGGTGAAATAGGTGAACAAAAGAATATCTACTAGATAGTATTTAGAACAATAACATTCAGTTAACATCTATGAATGAAGTATTTAATAAACATTAATTATTTAAAACGGTGCGATTATAAAGTTGTTTCATTGTGTATATAGCATATTAAATGTAAAATTTTGTGATACAACTTATACATGATAAATATGTTTTTACATAGACAACTATAGTAGAAACAGTCGAAAGATAAAATATATAAAAAGGTTAATAATTACATTATTATAATTATCATGATTAATTATTTTATACATGATTATGTCTAGACATAATTTGCCTCAATTTCTATATATTTGGATATAGCCAAGGCTTTTTTAAGAGGCAAAGAGATTAGGAAGATATTGGTCATAAGATTTAAGGGGATAGCGATCAAGTCCCACAATTCTTTTTAGTCTTTGCTTCCCCGTTAGTTTAAATATAATGATAAACGACATTACACCTAACTTACCAGAACTTATATCCAGTAAGTTCAATTTATGTTTAACAAAATCTTTTTTCATGATGTCTCTAACAAGGGGCTTTTTTTGCTCGTTTACAGATTGGTTACGTGTGTTTATAGCATAATATTTAATAGAATTATTAAGATGTATATATAATACTTCATTATCACAAATTATTGACTAGATTACATATACGATAGCATAGATCAAATCAACGGAGTCAAAGTAAGGTTATAATAACTACAAATGATTAATATTCGTTTAGAATAGTAGTGATTATCAAATAACTTTAAACCTTAGCAACTTCTAGTTATGGATGGTGCCTAATTGGTTAGACTGGAATATAATAACATCAATAAAACGAAAACATCTTTACGTTCTAAGATGATAAAGTGTAATAAATCAATATTACATTCTGTGAGAAAGTTCAGGAAAACTAACCACTAGGTTTTATTACTGCAACTATAAAAGGACGTAATAGTATAATTAGGTCAAAAATATATGATAGCTACAGTTAAAAATATGTAGATATGTAGAAATTAGATATCGCAAGTGCCCTTTTACATTACTACCGGCTCAGAAGACGAAGCCATACTAGTTGCCTTTTCAGCACAAGAAATACTATAAATAAAGAGAAGACATTAAGATAATATTAAGATATTAACAGATACATTCATATTAATATTAAGTTTTCAATTAAAAATAAAAAAAAATGCTTAATATTGAAGAAGTGTTAGAAGTATCAAGTAATATTCGATCATAGCATAGTTTACAAATTTTCATTTTAGAATAACAGAAGTCATAGTTTACTTGATAATAATGTTGGACGTAGTTAGATAATCTTCTCTGTTCCGAAAGTAAAATAGTTAGTGTGGGCCTAAGACATTACATTTATAATATTGGGCAAATTCGCATTTGTCTACTGCAAATATGAAATTTACTTTCAAAAATTATGGTATTGGATTCTCTTCAACCTATGCGTTTACTAAGAAAAGAAAATTATAGTAGCTATAAAGGTATACGGAATAATAAGGGTAGGAACAAATAAGTATATTGATGGTTAACCTAAAATTTAAGCCTTTAAAAAATACCCTTTAAAAATATAAAAATAATAGGCTAAAAAGCTTTGCTGTATTCGGGTAAAAGGACATATAATAAATTCGCCAACTACTAATTTAAATACATATCTACTATTGCTACTTACCAATTTAGGCTGTTAACACAAGTTAAACCTGATATTAAATTTGCCTAATGGACTTAAAAATAAAGTTTTTGACGTTGTTTAAGGTCGCTTTATAAAATTATAGTAATAAAATATGCGTAATAAAATATTACTATATAAAACGATACTGCAATAACTCAAGTAATTGTAATAATCTACAACAATAATGTTTTAAAGGTTGTTTTTATAATACAAGCTGTAGGTACTTTTAATTTACCATCTCTTCGGATTCCTCTGAACTGTGTAAGGACACAGTGAGCAAGCAGAACGAAATACCAGATCGTAATAAAATTTTCAACGATCAAAGGAAACGCTTAAACAGGACAATCGTGGAGGGTGCTTACTAAGTACGCTCCCAGGAAAGAACGTTGATGTTAAAACTCATTGTATCTATATTTGTATTACAATTATGTATTCATTTCCTCATATTATTTCGTATTACGTATAAGCTTACTAAATTGACGCAGCGTCTAAGCGGAGATGGCATTCTTTCAACAGCAAAATTATTAAGACCTCTATAAGTCTTTGTATCTTGCACTGCGCTAATTCTGATGCGCTGATATTAAAATTCAAGTTCTAGCAATCTTTAGTAGAAACAAAATACAAGTTGAAGTTGAGAAATCAAGTTGAAAATAACGTATCAAATTAATAAAATAACAGTAATGTGCTTCAGAAAAATTAAGCTCCTAATAATCGTTTCACCGAATATCCTGGAAAAGAGTACATCGTTAGCAGGAACATAATGGCTAGCATGACGATAGCGATGGCTTTTATGATCGTCCACTTGTAGTTGTGCCACATGATGTAGCGGAGAGATTTCAACGGGTTCAAGAACCACATGAATGACGCATCCGGACGGCTACAAAGAAAACGTCAAAGTTAAAGAAATTACTATAATCGTAAAATATAAAACGAAATTATTTTTTTGAACCGCCACATCGTCCCATATCAACTAACTGATTGGTAGGTTTATTTACTTTTAACATATTGAAAATCATTCTTGGTCTTTAAAACAAATGCGTTCAATGATTTTTTTTTTGATATTTTTGTCACGATTTGGATTTGATATATCGCAGTGCCGATTTTATTTTAAATACGTTAACGTTTTATTTATTCTCCTATAGTGTTTATGTAGTATTAAAGTCGAGAGTAAACCAAATACCAAGCTATTTCTGGTATCTCAGTTTTTCTAATACCCAATTATACAGATCTGAGTTGTTTTTTCGAGACCTTGCCCTAGGACCCATATCGTACAATAAATTTCCATGCAACAAAGTTGAAATATTTCTTACGTTGGTTTATCTAAAGGATCCGGCTCGCTACGACCCAATCCAGCGGGCACTTTATCTGCCTCCTCGCGAGTGAGTAGATGTATTTCCGCTTCAACCTTTCCAGTAAGTTCCATTTCTTCGTTATCGCGTTTTATATAAAATGGCCACCAGCCCTTTACACGTTTTTGTTTGAATAAGTTCACCATAGGCACGGTGCCATCACTCCGAAGCATTTCTAAAGAGCAAAGCTTAGATGTCTTGGCCCCGCGTGGGAATCGGTTTAGATCCAATGTAACAGCTCCTGTAATTATAAAAATAATTGAAATTATTCAAAATGTTGGGCCAAAAGATATTACACTTAACCTAATGTTTGCTTCCGAAATTATTTGCTCACCGAGGAAATCGTCAGCAGAGAAATGGTCTGCATCCCATACTTGCAATTCCAAGCGTGCAGGTATTTTGGACTCGCTTTCATCCCACGAAAACATAGACTCTTTACGAGTTATTACTATACGTTCTTCGGCTTCTAAATAGTCGAAAGGAAAAACGAATCGCCAATTAAAATTGCCTTCTCCTGTTAGTGAGCGGTAGTGAATGTCCGTGGATTGGCAGTCTTCAGGACCTTTCAGCCATCTATTCATAAAAGAAAATAGGTTTAGAAGTTTTTAGTTTATTCTACGGAAATATTTCACATTATCGGAATTGTATTAGAGCCTAAACAAATGTTGCAAATTGTTTCAAAAGGAAGGTTTCTACTGACCCTTTTACATAAATATCTGACATTTTTTCTCCAGTAAAGAAAGCATCATCTTCCAAAACAACATCATCAGTGTTCCAAATTATCACTCTCATTTCATACGATTTGGGTTTGCGAGGCGATATATCCAAAGGAGGTCCTGGTAGGGGCATATCCATGGGGAACATATCAACCCACATTTCTAAGCGTCCTTGTTCAATTCCTGAATATAACAAATAACAATTTGAAGTATTGAGATCATAAAAGTTTGATAATGAATACAAATTTGCAACTGACATCTTCATGATTATATCCTTTTATGTTAACAGTAATTGGTAACATAAAAATTCATAACTATCTATTAATATAATTACGAATAAATAAGTAGTACGTAGCATGTATTAACTATGCAACTGACACTATTGAGTCAATTAAATTCATGCCTATGCATTTATATCGTGGCCACAATAAATGAGCGGCCATCATACTAGTTCACTGAGAATTGATCTAGCAGGATGTTAGGCCAGTCGAGACCCAACAACATTGCCTGTCGACTGCTTTCTAACGTCAATAAATGGTAATTTCAGATACAAAAGCGTTAATGAATATTTACAACTAATAGTCGATATCCGACAAGTATTTAACACTCGACGCCATTTAATTTGATCATTCCGGTAGTAATAATTATGAATGTCAGTTGACGTACCTGGTTTATTTGGGTTAAACAAAGGACGCGTCTCTACATGCTCAGTGACAAGACGGGTACCGATGCGTGGAACTTCTTGCCAACGATGCAGGACATGAAGTGCCATTTGTTCCTCTATTGTATCACCGTCACAGAAAAGTTCAGGATCATCTATGGGGATATTGAAAATAGTACGGCCGACTTTAATGCGATTATGTTCGTAAATAGGTGGATCCATACGACCTTCTTTGCAAAGTTTTGCTAAGATTTGAGTAGGCTTCATAGAATCCCGCCACCGGTTGTAGCCCTGTCTGCATTACAAATTTCATTATGTTAATTTTTTAAATGAAGACTGGTAAATTATTGTATGTTCCTTATAAACGAAATGAACAATATTTTTATACTTACTCCTCATAACGTAGAGGCAATCCACAAGTTGCTCTATGTCGACTGTAAAATCTGTTTTCTAAATCAATCTTAGTTTCACCAATCAAATCGTCTGTTCCTACTAGATCCCAGTCTACAACTTGAATTGTAAGCATCGAATCTTGGGGAAACGTAGCTTCAATTTCAAAGCATTTTCCAAACACTGGATTTAATTGTTTCGACACATAATTATCCTTATCACAGATTCTTTTCGATCCCAACTGTAGCACCAAATATGGGTCAGCTTTGCCATTTAAGTCCATGGGATGAAGGTCAGTAGCCTTTACAATGTAGACCCTTACGAGAACATGTATTGGATCATTATTTGGCACACCTTGGAAGAATCCATAATTGGGATCGAAACCCATCACTGTATAATCATCAATGCCTTTCGGAAATGGCCACTTGTAGACTTTTATTGCGCCCTAAAATAAAAATAAAAATATTTGAATGAATAATCCTATGTTGATATTAAAGAATAAAGTGATACAAAAAACCGAACCGAATGAAGTGCTAATAGTTATACACTAAGATTTACCTTAAATATACCGACGACTCTGTTTTCATCATCCGTCTCATCACCAGTTTTCTTTCCTCTGTAAAGCTGAAAAGTGTGCAACCATTCTTTGAACTCGTCGTATTCAGCAGCTGCTTCAAGCTCGTGTGGATAAATCTAAAACAATTAACACATTTATCTAGATTTATTTGATCATATTATCACCACTTAAAAATGATATATTACCACTTGAAAATGTTATTTGGTAAAATAACAACTTCATGAACATCTGGGATTTAGATACGACTATCTAGTACCTTAATTGTCTTCCTAAAATTTGTAAATTATTTAAAATTTAAGAATATAGTGCTAACCTTAGCCATAGCCGATTTTGGGATTTGGTTCTTTTTGGGTATATTTGTTGGGCTTATCTTCATTCGAGAAGACCCAGTTCGTTTTCGTCTGATACGTTCAAGCCGCGGAGACTCTTCTCCTGCTGAACGAGCTTCGTCTGAGGATACCGCGTGACTTGATTGAGATGGACCTTGTTTTTCTTTCTGTGCTTCTTTTTCCTTTTCTATCATAAATTCTACCGATGCGAAATATTTAGTCCACCAGTCCTTGCTGACATCGTCGTCATCATAGACAGAATCTGTGCTGATCTTTCTTCTCCTTGGCATATCACGTCGTATTCTACTCCGTGTAGAACTTCTAGACAAACCTCTTGTTGGCTGTTTCCTTATAGCACCTCTGCCACATGGCGTATTGGAACGAAGATCTCTAGGTAACAATGGGATGTTTTCTCTTTCGTTTTCAACTGTGTAAACGTCATCTTGAAATAGACAGTTATTACGCAAATCTACATTTTGCAATTGAATTAGGGATTTTTTCCGCTCTTCAATCTCACGTTCTTTTTTAGTCATAGGAGTGAAGAGATATTTATGAATTGAATTAATAGTATGAGTTCCAACCAAAGTGATCCTACCGAAACTACGGCAGTCAACTGCACGGATAGTTAAAGGTGGTCTGTACAGGTCTTGGTCAGGAAGTTCAACGTCTACGAACCTAACCGGGCTTGAGAAATTCGGATTTCGTCTCGCACTCTGGATAACTGTTGAATAAATAATATTTCCAGCACATTCGATGTCTACTCGAGGTTTGTCTACAGACAAGAGATGTATACG
The DNA here is from genome assembly GCA_003671415.1 of Megathymus violae. NCBI lineage: Eukaryota > Metazoa > Arthropoda > Insecta > Lepidoptera > Hesperiidae > Megathymus > Megathymus violae. The sequence continues at coordinate 2,193,122 of PDGT01000018.1, forward strand.
TTTCAAATCACGCAGTCCCCAGAATAATACTTCAATACGATATTTAGAAAGTGTGGGACGAATACCCTTAGGCACTGGTAGAATAGGACCTTTATTCAAATCTGCTGGAGATTTTGCAATAATTTCTTTGGGAGGGGGAACTGCTGGTAAAATTGATGCATCTTGTTTATGTGGTATCTCTAAAAGTTCAAAAGCGGCTAACAACTCCCCCGCATTATCACTGCCACGGAAAATTTCATGCCATTCTAATGCAATAGGACTTTGATGTGTTTGATAAACTTCCTCAATATTCTTAACATGAGGCCTTGCTAGTGCTCTACCAATGAAATCTGATTTGCCTACTTTGTCCTGGTCAAATATTTCAATAATAATAGTCGGAGGATCCAGTTTAATGTTTTCTATTGAACTGAATAGTAGAATATCATTAAATATGAGTAATTCATCCCAAGTAGGACTCAAAGTTTCGTCAATAACTTGAGTAGTTGCAATATTTTCTCCAATTATAACTTTAGCGTATGGATCAGATAAACCCGAGGAGTCAGATCCAATGAGAGATCTTGCTTGATAAACATATGCCCGCATTTGGAATCGCTAAAACAAACAATTTTAAATATTTTATCTAATCTTGTACCAATATATATTTTCAATCACAACACAATAAGAGTGTGCAAAATTGTATGGTGTAGATCTAATGAATTATCAAAATATTTATTTTTCACCACTAAATTTAATTTCAAACAACGGAAGAAGCAGCTCGTTAGACGGTAAAACAGTACTTACAATTGTTAAGTCAATGTAATTTCGGAACATCCATAAGATGTAGGTTTAGAGTTTGGTTGACAATTTTAACAAACTAAATCATTTTGAACTGAAATAAATTTCTCTTTGATAAAGACCAAAAGGTGTTGATATCAAATATATAGTACAGTATTTGTGTGAATATAAGATAGTGATAATATATATTTATTGTTGGTCTCCCTTACGTGTTTCTCGGCATAATAAATGTAAGTCGGAGCGTTATATCTTAATATTTCCGCATTTCTGATTTCCGTCCCAACTTCATATCCCGGTGGTAGTCCATCAATATAATGTTTCTTGTCTTGAACAACTCCCAACCAAACATACAAATTTAGTTTAGCTGGAATACCCCATCCACTAGGCGTGGCTGCCTTCTTACCGGGCCACTATAAATTAGGAAAAAATGTTTGAATTACAAAATTTAATTTGAATATTTAAATTATTAACACTAAACGCTTTGATCATGAAATTCGTTTTAATTGTACTTACTCTTAAAAATACCGTTTGCATTTTACCGCAGAACCTGCCAGATTCCTCGGAACACTCAGAATATATAATGTCTCTTGCAGGAATCCTATGATACGCCAAACGTTTACCATTGCTTATCATCCAGATAAAGACATCTGGCATTGCATGTTGGGCCTGCGAAGTATATTATGTATTTAATTTTTAAATTATTAATATTTGATTTTTTATTTGTATTGATATTGCGTGAAATATGTAATATTAAAACGTAAGATTTACTTACATCTTCACACATTTGTTTCAGTTTATTTAGATAACAGTATGCTGTACGCAGTCTATCTTTTATCGAATTTTTAGTTATCAATGCTTTGAGGGCTCTAGTATTCGCCCCAATTTGCTCCTAAAATAATAAAGGATATAAATATAATATAATAAATAATTACTTAAGCTATACCCACTGTAGTTTATGAATATTCATTATCTCCAACAAATAGCACAAAGTTCATACTCGTCAGTGTATGCAAGTAGTGTTACGTAATGTTTGGATAATCAAAGTAATTGTTTCACGTTCTTTATCATTTAAAGATGAATAAATCATATATAATGTCAACATTGCCAATTAAAATTTATATAATACATTTAAACAGTGGAGGCAGAGTTACCAACCGGGTTTTGAGGTCAAAGGGATCTTTCATAATTATTTTGTAATATTTTTAGATAATTCTTTAAACATCAGTCCCATTAGCGTAGTCTACGTGAGTTTTTCAACTTACAATTTCGTAGAGGCACATTTTTTGTCGTTCACGGTCCAACTTGGTGTTTCCAATTGGAGGAGCTCCATTCATATGGTGTACGTACTGAGCGCAGCATGCACTGACAGATTCTAGTAATGATTTTAGGCTTATTATCGTAGCGTTGTCCGGACCACTGTCTCTTTCAATAAGCGCCTGGACTTCAGACAGTCCTTCTTCCTACAAATAAAGATAAATAGACTGCATAAGTACACTAATCTTATGTGAAAAGTCTATCTAAAACAGGAATAGCATAGTGATTTTAACCTGGGTCTTATACATGAGTTTGCATCTTACAAGGATCCCCAATATTTTATTTTAATATATTATCGTTCACTTCGGTGATGGCAAACATCGTTAGGTAATCTGCACACCTAAGAGTTCTCCATCGTACTCTCAAAGGCGTGTGAAGTAGGCCGAAGCTGGGCATGGGTGATGCTCTTCTATAAATGCTTAAGTATGTAGATGAAGATATCAAATACCAAAAGCCTGATGAATTTGACGTGAATAACTATGGGCAACGGCGGTGAGGTCTTAAAATATCGTGGCACAAACCATAAATAGATTGAGGCTTTTTTAAAGTAATAAGATTAAGAATACGAGGAATGACTGAGTAAATAACAAAAACTCACAAATTTATCGATTATTAAAGCGATCATGTTGGAATTGTACATGCGCCGACGATGGTCAGGCCAGATGCTTCGAACGTGCATACATGGTTTGTTGTCCCAGTAAGGGAGATGGTAGTACATTTTATCACTTGACGTCGCTTTCATTGGCGGGGTAAGGCTTTGCCAATATCCAATGTCAGCGTTCAAATCATCTGTAAATAAAAGTTATGGATTATTTTATGACATTATGATTAAGGTTGTTTCAATGTATTATATTAAAAACTTACTCAGGTCTTCGGCAACCAATTCTTGGGGTTTCTTAACAGACTCGCGGGGTCCATCGAGGGTGTTCCCAGCATTTCCAATGCTGAGTTCAAACTGTATATGTTTATCAGTGAGATTCTTATCAATCATATTCGCATCGAATATGCTCGCGAAAAGGAAAAATTCCTCATGTTTTTCAAACGTAGGTTCATTTATTGGTATAATGGGCTCAACTTCAACGTCCGAAGTTGCAATCTCGAAACTATCGATAATTTCAGTTCGAATCGAAACCATGATTCTGAAATACATTGCAAATACATATATGTATATATTTAATCATTAAATGTATATAATTTATAAATATTTTAATCACATAATAGTCGTGTTAATTACCTTGCTCTGTAGGATACGCCTTCCCCCATACCAACGTTCAGATCAGAGTGTTGGTCTATGAGACTATAATCCCGTGTAGACCCGTAAAGATGTATGTAAGCAGGGCCAAAGGTGGGGAGGAAACCTATATAATTGCATATGAGGCAGGCATTAGTTGATTGTAAGTCAATCAATACATACATCATATATGTTCCGAGTCAAATGTTATTTGATTACAGTGAATTTAGATTTACCGAGTTAGAAGGATAGCGATAACTGACTCTTTACGGGAATAATCTGGCAATATTTACAAACATCTCATATAGTTGAGAAAAACCTATTTTATGTCAACAATATTAAACTATACATATTTCTGTCCATCAATATAACATAATACGTAAATTAGGTACGTTTATATTTGGTAATTATTCGCAATAATTACATTCCTCCCTAAAAAACGATTTCCATTTATAATGTGATATGGCTATGATATTAGCAAAAAATTGTAAAATTTAGGTTAAAAATAAGTATAAAATTTCGGTGTTAACACACCACACATTGAACAATACTACCTTTTTCACCATCGTGAGATATAGTTTTCAGATCAATAAAATGTGTGCCAATAATGTTGGGTTGCACCGGCGCGTTGTCTCGGAGCTGAATCTTTATGCGTTGGCACAATGGTGGGAACATTTCTGTGAATGCTATTTGCTCATTCCACACTGGACTGTAGCAGCTTTTTTTCACTGACGTGCATCCCTAAAATATGCAACTTATTATAGATCATAAAAATAACTAGAATAATCACATATGTGTAGAGCATGTGTTTATTCTCAATAGTTACGTGACACCTCGATAAAATGCCTTAAAAGTTATTCTTATTATTTATTAAAAGTTATTATTATTTCTATCAGATACAAAGCATGTTACTAAATTACCTCATACGTCATATTTCAATAAAAATTTAGTAATTTCAGACAGATATTATGATTATTAAAAAAGTCGGCTTTGTTAGTTTCCGATGTTTTGATATTTTTTCAATTTTTATTGCGACCGTTTTATATATGTATTTTTTCTTAATATAATATATATCTAGAACGATTTATCACAGACCTGTACTTGAAGCAACTATAAAGCGCTTTCTAAGTCTTAGTTTGATTTGATTTTGTAATAGATAAATCGAGAAGTTTTTAACACATCAATGTTTGTTTATCTGATTGAGTAAAGAAGAGAGATATCAGTCGAAAAAAAATAATGTTGCAACGATTTAACATTAGACGGATGGCAAAGAGGTTGACCACAACTTGTAACAATTGCGTGAATATTAATTGCTACCCGTTGTTTAGAATTATTACCGTCATTCCCGCAAAGCTAACTTGTACATATGGGTCAACGAGATCTTGGCTTTCGCCTGTAAAAGCTCTTTTCACATTGGCCAAGAGAGAATAATTCATCTTAGGCAGTCCATCTGCCTTATATATCTTTACGATAAATCTGGTCCGTTGTCGTTCAATGGGCACGCCGTCGGGTAGAAGCAGATTTCTGAAACGCAAAGTTGAATTTAATAACTGAAGAGTTAGTCGACGATCATTGTACAGTGATGCTAATAATTGAAAAATATATTTATTTACATAACATGTAGTTCAAAAAACACTTTGATAATCTTTGGCTTCACTAAAGATTGAATTTGAAAGCATTTGAAAACATTCGGTTAATTTATTTTTTATTTAAATTTAAATACAAGAAAACATTGGTAAAATTCTTGGACCTAACATCCCGTCCAATTTCGTTCGGGTTAAACAATATATACATTATTATTACTTTATAAATAGTCTATGTCCATCCGGACTATTGTACCTTTGAAAACAGTAAACTTTCTTTATAATATTTCTATACATTAATAATAAAATTGTAACTGATCGCTTTATGTACATGAACGATATGTGAGAAAAAACATTATTAAGGGGCCTTTATTAATGCAATAGAACACAAAACAAAAGTTGTTACAATTTTTGTCTGTTTGTCTGTGCATTTGTTCCCGCTAATCTCAAAAGCGGCTCAACCGATTTCGTTCTGGTTTTCACTAATGTATTGCAGTAAGCGTCACCTAATACTTAAAGTTTGTTTCATTACAATCCGTCTATAAATAATAAAGTTATAAATTAATGTCATAAATGTCTGCCCCGGCCGGGAATCGAACCCTGGACCCCTCGTTCGGCAGGCAGGGTCACTGCCAGGCTATGGGGTCGTCACACATTCATACATCTTTATAACATTACTATAGACTACTAGTGTAGGTACTAAATACGTGTGAATATTTACTTTTAAATTGACACCCTCGATTTTTGTTTGGATTAATCTTTGAAACTACAGAATCAAATCAAAAAATCTATCACCACTACGCAACAACATTATTTGCGTCTACTCAATTATGAGCGTAGCATTTTTTATAATTAATGTTACTAAAATGAATCGGTTTTCGTATTATTTGTAATTAAATAATCAAAAAATATTATTTTTATTAATCGAAGTCGAAATCAAATATTCGTGACCATTATTTAAAATGTTCAATATGTAATTATTTTACTTTACTAAGGAGCGGCTAGCGATGTCCCGTTTGATTAAATCAAACATTTTTCTCTCTCCGTTTTATTTTCTTTTTACATGTCTCTTTTCAACTATCTGGGGCAGAATAAAAGTCCATGTTATTTATTCCTTAACAAAATTTTGTTAAAGATGTTTTTATTGTACATGTGAAAATTTTTAAATCAAGTCGGATAACATATTTCTTTGTTACTTTGTTGTTAAACGTCGACCGCATATCATTTGGTTGGATATACCAACTTGAAAATAATGTTTTACAATAATATTAGTCATCGGTAAACCTTACAAGTCCAATTAATAATAGTAGATATTTTAAAACCAAAAACAAGGCAAACCTATAAAATGAGCTGTAGTTAATAATTTCATTTCGTAGACCAACAAAAACTATTTTTTACTAATTAGTATTGCAGATGTCAAGAGATATGTCATCATAAAGCGATTTCTTAATAGTATTTATAGTTAAAATGCAGTGCGTTTGTATCTAATTTTAAAAAGATTATTACTTCATATCTTTCTATAGCTGATAATTTGAAATCAGCGTTATTACTTCAGGATACACACAATCAAAGTGGATTGTGTGCATATTCCAGTTGATTCCATAAATCCCAAACATTTTGAGATTGAAATAACAAATTACCCGAGGTTTAAATTTGAATAATAGTTTTAAAAAGTTCATTCAGCAATTTTGGACCCTATTATGGATATAAAATGCAGACCGAGAAATATTGTAGAAGCGATTGTTTGTGCTCGGACGTATAAAATTATCTATATGTTATTAATAATTAACAGTACCTTACCCACTACACTGTCCTTGAAGATTGGAAAACGACATTGATCATAAAATCTATTTGAACTTTAGGGAACATAAATATTTGTGATATCAATGTTTCTACAGGTAAAAATATATTATTTTCGTCTGTCTGTTTGTCTGAAAATATTAAAGTCAATGAACAGATTTAATAAATTCTAGACATATTAAACTTAAATTAGGTCAAAATGTATGATACTTTTTATTCTAGAATGTGACACGAGGATGGATTAATAGTTTTCACATATTTTTAAAAATTTTCTATAACACACAGATAGTTAACTTTACACACACCCATACATGTGTGTGTGTGTAGTATATTTATTCATTAGAGAAAAATAGGCATAATATAAAAATAGGCACAAATAGTAATATCTTAAATCTAGTGAAGCTCGCGAGTATAGAATAAAATAAATGGATCGTAGCTTTGCTTTTTTACATCAAAATAAAAAATAGATCATGAAATGACTGGACGCGAACCGAGCAAGATGATGCGGGTGAATAGGCAAATAATCGCAAAAACTATTCACGGCTTTAATATGAACCTAGTATAACAGATCAAAGATTTTTGTAAAAAAAGTATTTTTTTAAATTTAAGTCCGCGGCAAATATAAACGTCTATCGAAAAACGCTAAAATAAACAAATTAATAAATTGCTATAAAGTGTACAATGTATATATAAGAATAAATATAAATTCTTGGCCGTATTGGGGCGGCCTAAAATACTCCCCCCAATCCCACGCTGGTAGAAAAGGGTGTCGTAAGAGACGACAGAAGCCAGCCAGCTTGGTGGTAGGGCTTCGCGTAATGATTATATTATCAGTATTATTATTAAGTCATTAATATTATTTGTGGTATTATTATCTTTCCGTGAATCCTGTCTGGCTAGCTACCACCCTCCTGCTTGAGTCAGCCGCCAAACGACTCGTTGTGTTCCGGCTGGAGGCTTAAGAGCCAGTACATTCTTTCTTACCTTCTTCTCATTTCCTGGCCGACAACGCATCAGTGATACCTATGGTCTTGTTGATATACATGGGCAACGCTAATCACTTACCATCTGGTGGCTCGTCTGCTCGTTTCTTGGCTTTTAACATAATATATATATATGTCAAATTTTGGTAGAACCGTAGTTTTCTTCCTTTTTGCAAATATATCAACGTCAAACATGTCTCACGTTTCCGTAGTGTATTGTCAAACGGAATATAAAAACAAAGCAAAAACAATTATAAAGATGAAAGCTATGTAGCTGAAGACTTGACATAAGCAACAATTTGCCAGTAAAGTATTTACAAAATTAAACTCTCATAAAGCGAAAACAGAAACAGTCAAGTGTGCATCAGACCACGTATAGTGAACGATTCCGTGGTCAGATTAAATAATAAGATTAATTTGTTTTCTCTTTTTATTTTGTAGCTATTGAGGAGCTTGAGTGTTATTAATATATATATATATATATATATATAATTTTTTTTTAAATTTAATTAACTGAATCATTTATTGTTTATTAAACAATTTATTATTTACTCTCAAACAAAAAAGGAATTTTCCAAAAGTCACTAAAAAATACTCACGCTTCGATATCATCCTCGTCTCTGTCACTCTTGGGCGGTATTTTGATGGGGTCACCTTTACCGTTCACGCTAATGTCGCATTTTAGGTAACCCTTCGCCCCAGATGCAATGTCATCGGGATCCGTCAATAGAGCCCATTTGTGATAGAACAGACGGTCTGTAAAGAAACAATTTTACGTTATATTTCGGCTAATCTGGCAATTATGTGTACTTTACTCAGGATTGTTTTAATAGAACATATAGAAAGATCCTTAGTATTTTTAACGCTGATGATTTAACTATATCAAAGAATTTGAAAGCATAGCGTTGAATACAAATAAGGTTGATCGTGTTTCAGTGCCAAAGTAGGTAAATAGGGATAATTTGATAACGAATTTTGTGTGCTGGCTTTAAGAAAGCTTGTTTTCTGATTATGTGATTCTGTTTAATTACTATAACTAAATTCTTATAAAAACTATTAAAAAATTCAACTGAGCGTCAAACCTGAAAAAATCCATTTTGATTAAAGTTAGGTTACATATCGCACGTCAGCAAAAACACTGTCTCAGTACGTGATGATCAATTACAAATTCAATGTTATTTAGTTTTTTGTATTATAGCTATTTGAGTCGTAATATTAAATTATATAATAATATAGTTATTTTAATATATTATATTATGTATACAGTACATAAGTATTAAATAATACAAGAACTCTTTAATATATTATTAACTCTTTTTCTCTCTTTTCCGTGATTATTGTTATAATGAAAAAAAAAATTAAATTCTCGGGAATAATCTCTCTGCAAGGATAATTTGAACTATTATTATTCCATAACTAAAATGTTCATTTCACGGACAAATATTATTAGCGTTTTGTGCGTTATGTCGAAGGAATCATCTTAAGCAACGTATTCTAATATTCTGCTTCAGTAGTATTTTCCGTTGGCGATAAGAGAAGTAGTAAACATTTACTTCGTCCGAAGTCTTGACAGTCAGTAAACAGATCAAACGTTACGTTGAAAATAGTACCAATAATTTCAATTTTTCCTATAATTACAGGTTTCAAACGTAATATTATAAGAATGGGCTTTGCATATCTGATCTTTGAGCTGGGACAGTGTTTTTGCTGACAATACGTAAAACACTGCGGTTTCAGTAAATATACAAAACAATAAATATTCATATTCGGCTAGTGTTTTTTTATGAAAGCAGGTAGTGTAAATTTACTTTTACCTTAACTATTGTGTACACAAGCTAATATGTTAGCCTAAAGCTGGAAGCCTTTATTTTATCGCATGATGTGTTTTTGTGATATCTATAGATACATTATAATAACATTTTAACTGATCGCTTTCTGTACATGAAAGATATATGAGAAAAACTATTATTAGGGACTTTTATTAATCCCCTAGACCCCAAATCAATAGTTTTTAGATATTTTGTCTGTTTGTCTGTGCGTTTTTCCTCGCTAACCTGAGATACAGCTTAACCGATTTCTTTATAGTTTTCATAAATGTTTTGCAGTAAGCATCACTTAATATTCAAAGTGAGCCGAACTTTGAATTTCTGATAATAGTTCTGATTACATATCAAAGTTATATATTGGGATGTATAACTGGATGATTATTTTCAATACTGCTGGCAGTATTTAAGATAACTAAAAATATTTAAAAAATCTACTTAATAATAACATTCTGTTACGAGAAAGATTTCGATATGAGTTTTGAATGAACGTTACTGCAATTCTCTCAATGCATACGGAATTTTATTATATATTTTTACACATCTAACTAAGGACGCATCACCATTTCTAATGTTCACGTTGTGAATATATGTAACTCTTTGTCTCAAAGTGGTCCAAGAGATCCCAAGGCCTGAAACGGTATGTGGCACATTTAGCAATAATATAAAATTACTTTTAGGTTCAATCATCGATCTTAATGTTTTTATATCTATTTAAGCTAAAGAATTGAATGTGTTTTCTGCGAAGTAATTTTTATTATATCTGAAAATCTCTGCGTAAATCATAACACTTTGGATTTTTAGTGTGACAGGGTGTTTAATGTTTTCCAGAAAGAGGAAGTAATACAATTTTTAGACTATACGCAATATATTATCATTGTATAGGTCTTGATTTAACATTTTTGATGGCTTATTTGTTCTTATATTTATCTTAGAAATGGAAAAATTATAAAAAATGTAGGCAGTAATATTAATGCTTTCTATCTATAATCATAGTTTTATTTTTAGAATAAACTACAATAGTTACATTAACACTTATATATTATATTGATTTCTAGTTTTCAATGGTATAAAGTAAAAGTAAGATCATGTTTAGTTATTTTACCATAAATATACATCAGTAATATTGCTTTAATTCACTATTGGTGGTTATAGACAGATATTTTTATAATGTTTTAATGATTTAAAAATTCAAATATGTAATTTTATTGAACATTTCGCAATGCAAATTTTGAGGTTTGCTGCACATTTTTTCGCAAGCGAATAACTTTATTTTACAACAGATGTCAATATCACGTTGCATATGTATAAAAAGGTATAAAAATTGTAACTTATGGAATGAAATTGTTTCGCTCAGCAAGTTAAGCCCTTTAAAATTGTATTCATTGAAGACCATGTCAATTATTATGAAAAACATAAAAAAATTAAGTGTAAATGTTACACAGTTTTTATTGATTTTTAATACACGATATGTAATATAATGTTTTTAGTAACAGCTACATGTAAATTAACAAGAATATAAAATATAATCTAAAAAGAACTTGTTACTTATGAAATACATTTAATATCTATTGAAATTTAGATGCAATGGTGTGAAATCACTGTAGCGAATCTGCATAACGTGAAATAATATTTTTTGATTTATTAGAGCTTCATTACACAGAGATTTATTAGAGCTTTCAAAGCAGACCTGGTTCACAAAAACGGTGACTTATGTCCCTAGGAATAAATACCGAAAATGTACTAAGATCCGATGACAAGATAAGGTGAGAGATATTTACATTAGATTATTTGTGTAGTATTTTAAGATTGGGGAGAACACAATAATTAGATACTTTGGTGTCTTGTTCTATCATTGGGATGCCGTTTATGTACCGAGGTATCGAAGAGTTGCATTATCAAGTTCCTCTTCAACAGTTGTGCAAGCGAGAAATATATCAGCTTGAATAATACGAATATACATTACGCTTGGAACATCTTAATGAAATGGCAAAAAGTTATTTCCGAATTAAGAGTGAGCATCAGAATTCATGGAGGTTTTTTATGAGGAACTTATCCTTCCCAGCGCAGATGGATGGATAAGTTGTTTTAGAGTAGAACATAGAGTACGATGCACTTTATTTTAACAGACAACGGCATATTTGCGGCATATTTAACGGCATATTTGAATGACGTCTCTGTATATATGTTTAGAAACTTGCCTTCTAATTACTAAAGTTTTATGTAACTCTGAGGCCAAATTGTTTAAGATACAGTAAAAATCATTCTTAGTACGACTCACGACATTAAAAACAATAGTTAATAGAGTTTAGGTATGACATCGTGTTGATGTTGTTCACATGACGAGGAGGGGACTGGACATTTATGGCAGCATGTGGTAACAATTTTATTGAGTGCTTCGTTAGATCTTTGTATTGTAGTTAGTTATTTTAAAGTCGTGGTTTAATTGCATTGTGCTGCTAAAGTTACCTTACTAACATTCGCTAAAGTGTCGAACCAAATGCCTATTAGCTACAGCTTCTCGGATACAAAAAGCATCTACCAAAAACTTTTATACCCATCACGTAAATTCGTCATAGTGTATAGATGTCCTGTGAACATTCCGCCAGGTTCTGAAATTATTGTAATAAATGAAGTGGTTAAAGTAGCGAGACATGCAAGAAGAACATTTAATGGTTATCGGAAAGATTAAATGAAAAAGTGTAAAAAAAAATTGATAAAGTGTAATGATTGTGCATATTTAACGGGTAGTTACAGCCTATCTATCTCAATATAATTCACATTTTTCTTTCAATACAAGGTATCTCATTGATATAGCATTATTTATCTCGATTTAAATTTAACTAGGATTTAGTAAGTATAATACATATTGACAAAAACTGGATATAAGAAAGAATCTTAAAATGAGTAAAAAGAGCGCTGTTATCACCTGATAAGTTGTGAAGAGCTTTCACGTGTAAAACAACACTTGGCTAAATCCGTTTTCTTGGTAAAAAACAATGTTTCATAAAAAGAACCGTAAATCTCTTCTTTCTATTTATATTTACAATACACCTGGATCACTTCAGATTGTAACTGTGATCAGTAGTGTCACTCTTAAAATAAATAGATTGGTTAAATACATCCGTGCATGTATACAGATTCTGTATACCGACTGTTTATTCATATGTATTATTTTATACCTTAAATACGATTATAACTTATTAAACAAAATTAATGTTACAAGAGGATTATTTTTCAAGGATCTTTTTTTATTTGTTTGATACAGCCACTGTTTTGAAAGTAAATGTTTGTTGTAGAACGGTTGTATTAATTAACATTGACAGCAAGAATTGCGCTTATTATATTAAATATGTTTTCTTTCTGCTTGGTATTTTTCATGTAATTAATATGGGTAAAATGGGTGAAGATATTTGAATTGTAAGTACATGCTAATATACATATTGTTACGAAGCTTCTTGAAGTCGGCAGGCTTGCGAAGTCTCTAGAAGGGTGGCCGACCGTTACAATAGAGGCAAACAATAGAGGCAGACAATAGAGGCAAACAATAGAGGCAATAAAAGAGAAACCCAGGTAGTAATAAAAAACTACCTGGGTCACTCCAGGCCAATCTGGCCCGTATGCCTCAAGTAAAAGGGGCGAGATTAGCACAGACGAGGGCCGAAATGGGGTTGTTACCTGACCCGCTATTGTTATGTCGATTTCCGGGAATTCCTGTTGTTTACTTCAACAAAGGGCGTGGAAGGATCTGGAAGCCCGGAAATCGATATAAATAGCGGGCAGGGTCGGCCACAAGGCATTCGGTTGTCGAATACGAAGCGAAGAGTTCTCTCCCTACGAAGCGAATACCTGCGATCTCCGAGTGTAACTGTGATTGTGAAGTGCGTGTGAAGTAAAATAAAGTCTCTGGGGAACTATTGTGGCATTTTTACGAGCCTACGGATCCTGACACGTAACAATATGTAGGTAGAGCGGCCATTAAAAAGAGAAAAAAACATTAGATAATAGGATCCAGAAAGTGCAGTATAGTATATTATCGTGCAAAATCCATGAAGATATTCGAATCTTTTCAAATAATTAGCTTCAACTTTTCTTAATATAATATATAATTAAGGAAAGATAATGAATTATTTTTAATTAGCTTCACATTGTTAATATTCTATAGAAATAATCTCATCATGTATATTGAAATAAGATTGTAGACCATGGTGTTGTAAACAAGGAAAGTACCTGTCCGCTAAGCCTATGCTATTCTTACCACGTGATGCCACAACAGCCAGTCAGACAATAATATCAAAAATATATGCCGAAACCAAAGTTAACCCACATAAAAAAGTAAAAAATCAATACAGTTCACAGTTTTATAGAAAATTTCTAGCAAAATAACGGCTAGAATTATATATTATTATAATGCAATAATTGATCTAAAAAATTGGCTTCAAAATTATTCAAAAATAAATTTAGAATAGGCATTATAAAGATAGAATAGGTACGTTTGTTAATTATTAATAAATTAAACGTACTACGATTTTAGGTACCGCTATTAGTAACATAATGCTGTGTCTACTAATCCTATTTTGCTCTAAGCTCGGTCAACCAGCAAATGTAACCAGCATTGAAATTGGATTATAGGATAATGGAATATTCAACGTCCATTCCACTGGAGATTTATCGGGTCTAGCGTTTCAATTGCAAAATGATTATTGAATTTTATCAAATTATTACATTTGCTATTTCATTACAACTGTGTAACTACTAGTGAAACCAATTACCACACACAAATAAACACCGGAAAAATATTGAATTAAAATTTAAGGATAAGGAATGAAAATATCTGGGACAGACTTTGTACACGTCAGACGATTCATCATAATTTAAAATATTTGGTTTTGATAAACACATCATGCAGTATGTCGTGTGCATAGATTTAATATATAGAGTTAAATATGGCATATCCATGTGTGTACTCACGCAACAGAATAAAACAAAAACATGCATATTTCAAATATGGAATTAATATAAACGATAGTCAGGGAACTAAAAGAAGGGCATTTTTATTCTGTTTAGTTTACCGAAATTCACAATATTTCAATGTGTAATTAGGTATATTTTCGTTGCAATTAAATGTTTATGAAGAAAAAACCAGAATTTGATTGTTAACCATTTGCTTTAAAGCGCTTGACGTATGAGGAGGCAGAGAAAGTTAAGTTCCAACTACTTAAGCCTTGAATGATATTTTTTTTAGCAATGTCCCCTTTTTAATCTTATAGTTTGGCTGTTTGGCTTCGATGATCTTCCACCTCCCATTCCTCGTGGGAAGATTCCATACTCTTCTGCTGATGATGAAAATTGGACTTTTATGTCCGATTTTACCGGATTTGAATAATTTTATAAACGAAATTGGTGCATTGAGAACGCGCATGCATCTTTCATACTTAATACTTATAATTTTTAATTGACACGCGTTAAGATTTGACAGTACTGCCAGAACTACACAACAAGCAAAATTACTGATCATCTGATAATTTATGGAAAGTACTACGCATCATTACAGCTATAAAATATATTTAATTCAAAACGTTACAACTTTGATATTGATATTGAACTAAAAAAATATTTAATTATGATATTGATTAAGTATGACATTAAAATAACTTATATTGACTTAGAACTAAAATTTTAATTAAATAAAACTATTCTTCAATCGATAGAAGTCATCTTAATCAACGGCTTTTGATTAAGATGATTGTTTGCATTTCTTACCACAAACTCTTATGCTATTCCATTCGCACTACAAAGTAATCCGTTGACCCAAGTGTGTCCCTGTTACAAAATGCTACGATTTTCGTCTTTAATTATATTATCAAACTTGTTAGCTAGTGGCAACCAAGAATATTTTCATAATAGTTGTTCGGTTCGGTTTTTCAACTGGATCAAAATCTCCGCTTAAAAGACAGGATTTTGGAACCAATTTGAACGAAAAAAGTCCTACGCTCTCCAAAAGTAAGCATTTAATTGCTGTCCAATGGGGCGAAAAGATTCCCCCATGTCTACTCATACCACAGAAAATGTTTTATCTTGATTAATCCGCATGAACAGCGAGACGCTCATAAAAGATGTAACAGGTATCGGGTTTGCTCGGAAGCAATGTATAATAAATTGAGAAAGGAAAAGTCGATCATACTTATGTATCATTTCAATCCTCGTTTATGTTTTCGTAAGTGAGAATTTTCTTTCTTCATTAGCATCACATGTCAACCAGCTAAATGAACAGATGCTGAGCTAGGAGAGTTAAATTATTGCATTGATTGCGATAAGATTAAGAGGAGTTTGTCGTACATCCAATATATATCATTACAATTATAATATATATCCATAAAACTCTGAGGGAAAATCAGCTCTGCAAAGCTTCGATCGAAGTATATTTACGAAGTGCCTTTGGACAAATAAAATATACATAGCTATCAGTGACCCAGAAACTTGTTTAAGTTGTTTAACAGCTCCTAAATTGATTCTGAAGTGTATCTCACAAAAGAAGATAAATTAATGCGATTTAGTTTCAATAATAATTTTGCGGTATTTGAAGGTGGGTTACATCGTGTAGCCAATTTTTATATTTGTTAAACTTGTTCAGGTGAATTTGTATCTCCTCCAAAACCGAAAACTATACTCCTATACTCATCGGAAATATGGTTTGATTTGTATTGTTTGATGATAAAAAACTTAATGGGTAAAATTTGATTATGCTCACTAAGAACCGTAGTTTATACAAAGCCGATTTGAAGGATTGTCTTTAAAGATAAGTAAGTACAACTTTTGCCTGAAAACAGCCAAATTTACACAAAATTGAAAGTAGTTATAGGCGAGGTTTTCGCTTTGTTTGAGAACTAACTCGACAAAAACATCGGCGGCGAAAAACAGATCGATAGATTCCCTCACCCGTAAACCTTGATAGTTAATCGTTTTGAAGTGCACCTTTAGTCACAGGTCGCTTTATATCATTGATATCCAAAAAAAATTAAAGTAAATCTTTGGTACTCGTATCTATAGAACAAGTGACGTGCTGAATTATAAACGATTCTGCTTCGTTAAGTCCACCAGCCAATGCTGTAGCTCAGGACCATAGTAGGGCTACGATATCCTCTGCCTGTCGTAAGAGGCGATTAAAACGGGGTTTCCGGGGAGCTCTAACCGCCCAATCAATGACCCCAGGAACGTCGGCGATATGCTTGGCCACCTACCGCCATAAACACATAAGAAGGTGGGGGATGAGCGGAGGTCCATGACGAGCAGAGCCAGGCTGGGCACAAGCTCACGACTTTGGTTGCGTTTCCCGATACTCCTTCTACATATATACAAGTGTCGCAAACATAAAACGAATGATAAAAAGCCGATATGACCCCCGACGAGGAGCGTTGAATTACGAAATACTGTCCTGTTCTTTACACAGCTTTACTTTTAAATTAAAATGAACACCTACCTACCTGTATTTATTATGGCGTCCGAGCGCGAATTCTAATTAGCTTAAATTATTCAGAGCTGAATGTCGAGCGACTAGGTTTGTGACATTTTGTGAGGTGATGATGTTTACTATCCAAATCATGAGAATGGGATAATGCACACTGAAAGGACCGCGATAAATTATTTAAAGTTTTGGATAAACGTAGAAAATGTGCCTTTTTATATATAAAATAGGGGAGAAAAATATGATCTTCTTTTCTACGTTCGATTTTACAATAATTACTTATTTGACACAAACATTGGACCAATTTTTGTAATAATAATACAAAATAAAAGTATTTTACAATGTCGACCTTCACTATCTATGCATCTTACTTGTTTAGTAATAGAATATTAGCAATATCGGCAATATTTCTTTTTTTGATTTATTATTTTATTTTAATCTTATTGTTTCTAGCTTGGAGCGTTACGTAATGAACTTTGCTTGTACTTACTATGTATGTGTGAATTTATAATCACATCCTTTATGAAGACTTACACAGAATTAAATATATATGTTTGGTGCTTATACTAGTAGTATATTTATATACACTTTTATTTATACTTGAAACTTGAAAACGTTTAAGGGTTATAATATCTTTTATTTCATAAGTATACAAAATCTTGTTATGTTCATTAATAATATTTAAATGACATCTTAGAAAATAAGTTAATTTTCACATATTAACTACTATATTTATTCACGAAATCTTACAACTGTTTAAGTCAGAGACAAATATGATGCGGGTGTTTGTCGTTTAGAATTGCTAACAAAAATGTTGATTGCATAAATCTTTTACCTATTATATTTACGGTCCTTGGATTAACGTCTTGATATAGCTGTTGGTATGCTAAGTTAATTAAAATATTACATCATACTATTCTCAAAACAATATCTATTAGGTTATAAGCTCTTTCGTATAAATGTACGAGTAACAGTTAAAAGATGTTTCAAGTGTTTTATACTTGACTTAATTTCGATCTCAGCGTCAGATTGCTGTGTAAATTTCAATGACGACCGGTTTTAGTACATTTTAACGTAACTGAGAACACTTTACCAAGTAAAAGTATTTTTGACTTACGAAACCAATCAAAACTACTTTTGGCAGCACACTCCGGTCAATGGCAATTTTGGATAAGTTTTCGCTTAGTTATTTAAAGTCAAATTTAACCATCCGCATAAAAAAAGGAAGCGGTTACCGAAACTCAGGAACGCTCAATAAATTTGGCAGTCTAGGTTACACATTCAGTTTCCGACCGCGCGCGATAATTGCTTTACTCAGTACAGTACTTGCGCACAATCGATAGAAGTCGCTGGGTTATGAGAGCTTATAATATATAAATAATGTATTGTTGTATAATTGTGCGTTATATTTGCAATAATATATGAGATCAATTTTATTATCTGGTAAGGTGATGATTTGTATCGAATTTGGTTTGTAGTTTTATTTAAAGATGATGTAGTATTTAAAAAGAATTGCTTGTTATTTAAAGATCCATCTAGTTTTGTCTTTTTCAGGTATTGTGTATTATACAGCATTAATTTCTTGACGGTAGTGATTACAGTATAAGTTAAGTAATAATAGCATACCTGGTTGATTCCAGACTGTGGCCACGTCCAGTTTAAAATTACCCAATAACTTGTTGGCACGCAAGATGTTGCGGGAATGCAGCACCTAGAAACAATGTCACGTTGCAAACGGTGGCAACTCACATTTCAATTTATGTATTACAACTACTTGTTTGATTATTAGTATAATAAATCATAATCCGACCTCCGTTTGAACTCAGTTAACATTAGTGCACTTTTAGAAATACATACACATTTTATATTATCTTCATTGTTCCATATCCTATACAAATCGCGTTAATTCACACGATTAAGAATGAGGATCGTACGAGTCGACTACTTAAGAGATATTATTTTTAGAATACACCTATTTCGTGAAAATTTACCAACCAAAAAAATATAATATTACTGTTTAGAATATTATATTTTTCTCATAATTTGTGCAGCACTACCTACAAAATTGTGGAAGATAAAGCATAACTTAAGAGTCGAAACGACTTTCATATTATATGGCATGTTGCAAACACTTTGCCATTGCAATCGGGAAATCACCGCTGCCTCCCGCGATCAAAATAAAAAGCGTTAGTGGGAAATAGATACGAGAACAGGTGAAATATTCATACAATAATTTATTGTGTAAATCATGTTTTACAAGATCTGGATCTTTATAACTAAACAGACCAATTATTGTCAACAAAATATTTAATTGCATCGCGTCTGACACGCGTGAATGCATTTATATCTACTTCTTATAGAAGCTAACAATGTAGCGTTACTTGAAAATTTTTTGTTTAGCATTAAACATCACTAGCACTTATTAAAAACATATTTTGAAATAAAATAATGTCACCTAAGTCAAATAATATTGATATATTTTATGTACTATTTTCTAATTGTTGATAGAAGAACATAATTTAAAAATATCATTTCTAACCGTAGCCATTACGAATTCGCGGGTGCTCTTACGTCGTATACAAGTATTCCATTATTTGTAATCGAATTTTTTATCGCAACGGAAAATTTTATAAAATGTAAATAACTGAGATCCTCGTAGGTAAAGTTGAATATACAGAGATGTGTTCTTAGAATGTTACATAAATTAATTTTACGTATTCTTAAAAACTGATATGATTTAAATATACGATGAATAGGTTCGAGCGGCGATCCGATGAACTTCTTATGGAAGTAATGTAATAAAATATTCTCGCAGTTTTTAGAAAGGCACAGCTGCATTTACAAATAGTAATATGTGGGAAGTGACCCGGAACGAACGATCGGACCGAATATTTAACTCCTAAGTGCACAATAGTACTGTCACCAACTAAAGCGCAAAGCAACAGCCGTAATCCCTTTATGGAAGCTTCTTTTGAACTTTGTTTCAGTTATAAGTCTCCCTTCAAAGGTACCGCAAATTTTCGAAACACCATTATTAAGTTCACTTTAACTTATAAATCAACTCTAGAACCATGATTGTTTCAAAGTATTTTAAACTATGACATGATTGAAAAACGTTTTCTTCTGAACGAGTCTGCAATGTAATTTACACTCAGTCAATTCCATGAATATGGAGGCGCGCAGCGTATCGCGGTGCGAGTCATGATGTTAAAGCAACTCCTTTATCAACACTTATAATTATAATATTTTTTATCCTGGTTAGTCAGCAACACGTGGGCCGCCGCACGAGCATAATAAAATTAATCTGTGTAAATTAATTCATAAACACATCTTGTATATATATATATATATATATATATATATACAAGATTATGAAACCTTGACTACAGTGCGACCTATTGGATCTAGTCATCTTCTCAACAAACCAAATAAGTAAGTTGTGTATAAATGATTTAATTGATTAATTCGATCAGTTACGCGGACAAGCGACGTATCGTCAATCAAATGCACAAAAAATTACAAAGGAAATAAACAAAACATTAGATAATTTTCGCTATCAATTAAATGACACAAAACAATTAACACGTAGTATAAGGAAGCGTAAGCTTTTGAAACGTGTGTAAAATTACAATACAGACAGTCGCTTAGCGCAGTTATAATTTAACAAGACTGGACTTGCTCTATACAGGAGAGGCCGGTGCCTCTCGTATGTTAATACCAGACGCAATGTCCGTATGTTCCGGATATCTGCTGAGATGTATTTAGTACGTAGCAATCACATAAAAATTTGAAAGAGCCGCCAAAGAGGTTGGGTATTTTTTTCTTCTCCGATAGCTAAGAAATTTTGTTACGTCGTACTTGTAAAATAGTCGAGTAAAACGCCGGATATATATTTCCGAAGCAATAACTATAGAATTGACTATAGTGTATTCATCTACTATTACTGTCACTTAGACCATAAATTATGGACGCCTCGAGCTACTTCGACACAATTCGGTCGCTTTGAGTATTTATCGAGACGAGCCATTTAACAATTAACGTAATAAAAAGTTAAGACTTACCGAGAGAGTGATGATTTTGTCAAATAGCATGATCGGTGGCATGTGGAAGTCGAACACGAAGTACTGTGAACAAAGAAACGCACAATTATAATTATCACGACAGTAAATATATCGATATATGGTATGTATACATATAACAAAAACTAACTTGCAAATTTATACTAGTCTTCGTTATTTTAAAAGTTTAATGTT
Source organism: Megathymus violae (assembly GCA_003671415.1). Taxonomy (NCBI): domain Eukaryota; kingdom Metazoa; phylum Arthropoda; class Insecta; order Lepidoptera; family Hesperiidae; genus Megathymus; species Megathymus violae. Next base: position 2,214,348 of record PDGT01000018.1, read on the forward strand.
TATCTTACGCGTTGAAAGTGAAATGTGGGAGAAAGTTTTGTTTCAAAGTTTGTATCAAAGGTTATTCAGCGGCTGGGCGAATTATGCAAAGAAGCTTATAATATTGTAAGTTAAAGGAGCATTTTAAAAATAAAATTAAATATATACAACAACTTAAGAGAGCGGGTAACAGTAATATAAAGCAGTGATATAAAGTTGAAAAAAAATAATTAAATTACACTATTATACAAGTATCATGTGATCTAACCATAAATAAAGCTACTGCGCATACTAAAATGAAGCAATAAACGCACCAAGCCTATTTCACGTGTCGTGGAATGTAAAGAAATTTCATGATATATGAAACATTTCATGTACCAAGAAGTACTGAAGCTTCTTAAGCCAATATTATTATTGATCTATGATTATTTAAAGATTGCAGATATTTTTCTTAGAATTAGCGCAGACAGATGAAATAGAATCGATGATCTGTCATCTAGTGGCAAGCCCTATTGGATATGCAGCAATGCAGCTTCATACCGGCTCTTTGGAATCTTGCTATAACTCCTCTTTGCTACGCTCCACGTCTTCCATTGCAGTGTATGTACATATGTAATGTATTGAATCGTTTCGAGAGTAATCAGGGAAACAATCACAACAATCTACAGTAGCCGACAAAAGAAGCAGGGAACATTCCGCTCTTGATTCTAGGAGGAAAGTAAATGATTTAGTGCCATCCACGGTTATTGTTGCGATTAAGTTGAACGGCATAGAGTGCAGAGCCCTTTGAGTCCCAAAAGCCATTTCTTTACCAAGTTTATCCTCCAAGTAGTGCCTAAGCTGCTGATCACCAAGATACACCACACAGAGGAAATTGAGCTGGGCACAAAAATGAATAATCCTATGGCTCAAAATTTTGTTTCGCTGTATTAATATCAGTCGTATGCGACCAAATTAACTTAATCGTCAATGTTTACATGATCAGTTGATTCGGCTCTGTCTGCGCTGACCCCATTTTCGGAAATAGTCCATAACGCATACAATAAGTACATTCCTATTTCATGGAATGGATTTGTTTCGAGAACATACAGGATCTATGAACTTTAGTGCCCATTTTGCAGCAGTATTTAGTCAATAACGTTGAATGAACATCATGCCCAGGGCAAAGTTTGTCTTATTACTCGGTTCTACTGGTAATATCATGGAAAATATAATTTGCACTGGCCCTACCAATAGTTCTATGGATAATATGATGTTATTTATTATAATGTTGGCATGTGTTTTCTTAACTTGTTATGTCTAAGAATTATTCCACAAGAAAACTGTTCTAAGCTTAATAAAGATTTAACAATAGCACTGGAGTTGGAGTAACTCTTTTAAAATGTGTGTGGACATTGGTAGTGCTTGAAGTTGATGTTTAGAAGTTGTGCAACAATGTATTGTAATAAGGGAAAGTAATAAATATAACACTACGAGTATAATTATACCTAATAATAAACCTTGTACCTCGTTATAGTAAGGACAGTTAGTGCTCTCCTTGACACTGGTATATTTTCGAACATCTCCAACTTGAACGCACACCACAGGATCCATGTTGAGTCCAGCCAACTGTCGAGCTTCGATCACAGTCACGCACACTTGGAAGTCGGCAGCTTTGAGAGCTATTGGACCAGCACCGTCTACAGCTGCACGGCTGTGAAATAAATTACACATTAGACTTGTATTTGTTATTTATTATTTCTGAGAGCGGTAGTAATATTTTTTGTATTTGGTTGATTTCGTTTTTATCTTCACTGACCTTGCACTTTTGTGTACTTTTACGTATTACTCAACAACATCGATAAAACAAAGAAATAATTAAATATAAAAACAAAGAAAAAATTAAATACGTACGTTCGTTTTATTTTTGGCGTTTCGTCGATAATGCGTGTGTCAACTAGCATTTCGTCAGACGACACGGAAGCCTGGCAAACTGGCGGATCTGGTTCAGAGGAAGATCCAGCGACCGGAATGAGGCCTTGCTCCTCGTCATAGGTTTGAGCATTTCGTGAGCGGCTCCGACCAAAGCGAATGAAATTCTTCATCTTGAACGCTGTACTACGTTTTTGTTCACGTTCGTCAGCAATTGTTACAGACCTGTCACCACCCATGGACAACCCGCGCCTGAAAAAAAGACACAATTAAATTTTTTGCCTATAATGTATTTTATACTAGCGTCTCGCTTCGTCTTATTTCGGGTTAAACAATTATGGCCTATGTTCATCCAGAATAATGTACCTTTCAAATGGTAAAAGTTTTTTTATAGTGCCTATATTTGCCGGCCAAAACAGAAACGGGGTTCACTTATTACTGGCTCTCCGACAATGTAATCGAAACACCTATAAATATTTCCTGGTAGCTAGCTATGTAATGAATTGCATTTTACACAGGAATATACATAATTATTGATAAGCCGTAATACCTAATGTCGCAATCTAAGAGATCCACAAAACTTCGTAGGCTAACCCCTTAAATGTATATAGTGATATAACGTATAAAAATGTCTTATAAAATACACATTGTAATTTCGTGTATCTCGAGCAAAAAAATATCATAAAACGCGTTTTCTAATATCGTTTATGGAGTTGCTGATATTGAATTGGTATTGTGGGTGTCAAATTGATACTTTTACATTGCAATGTCGTTCTAGATTAGCAAACTTGTTTTTCTTCGAAAAAGTGAGGGCGGGTTGCTAGAATAAAATGAATAATTTTAACTTACTTCAAAAAACGTTTTCCAGCATTCTTTAGCTTGCGACCACGCGATTCATCACCAGATTCAATGTCAATAATGGTCTCTTTATTCAGGAGAGATTGTTCCATATTTTCGATGTTCCGTTGCAAATTTTTCAATGTTTCGTCTTCTTCTGACATATCAGATTGAGCGGAAGTGATTGAGCCATGGACTGAACTTTGAGTAGATCCATGAATTGAGCCTTGAATTAAGTTTACAGATTGAGCTCCTTCTAAGCTATGACTGGGTATTGATCCTTGAGTGGTTTCTGAGAAATGCACGGTTGGAGTAATACGGCCAACCGAAGAACCATGACCCATTCCTGAGAAATGAACATTTGTGGAGCTGTGAGGAGTCGTTGAGCCATGCACAAGAATACCGCTCTTAGTAGTTCCTGCGAAATGGACTGTTGGAGACCCATAAGTTGTCATTGGGCCATGCGCAGCTGCAACACCAACAGTTGTTGTTATGTCGTGAGTAACATAAGTTTGAGTGGTTCCTGAAAATTGAGCAGTAGAAGGGATTGGAACGGACGTAGAACCATGAGCTTTTCCTGAGACTTGAGCAGCAGCTGAACCGTAGCTTTTCACCGAGCCTTGGACTGGTTTTGAAACATTGCTAGCTCTTCCATCTGAGAGTTGTGAGGCTTCGGGTCCTTGTCTGATTCCGGTGCGCCCTACTCTTGAATCTTGGGCTAAGTCTTGCTTATCCGAAATAGAGGCTCGACGACCTCGACGACCATGAATAGCCGGTACATCTGATTTAGATAACTTGCTTTTATGGTAAACTTCTTCAGAATCAGATACTGATAAATGAAGGCCTGCTGAAGCTGGATCTTTGTAGAATACTTCCATTTCAACGAAAACCTGAAATGATACAATACGTAAATTTATTATGAAAATAACATTAATGTGCGTTCATTTTATTAAAGTATTTTGGATTTATTCTTGTTTCCCTATAAACCACAGAACACAAATGAAAACGAAAATTGCAATGAGCTATTGATAAATTAGCATATGGTTAATTTAGTATATATATTAATTTATTATATATTAATTTTTATATATATATTTTTTTTTGTTTAGTATATATATTTTTTTATTATTATTATTTATTATTTTTTTATTATTTATTAATTTTTTTTTATATTTTTTATGTTATTCATCAACCTGACGATCTTGTAGCTCCGCTATTAGTGACTCTGCTTCTATAAAAATGCCACCTGTGATCGAAGGAGACATCTATTTCCTACATTATGTATTACGTCTTAATACTAAACTGGGTTGTGAATGTGCGAACGTTTATTTATTATTATTTTTATTGAAAACTGTTTTTTCTCAGAACTTATTATTGATTTACCTATAATGACATGTCGCTCTCAAGTAAATGTAGTGGGTGGTAGAATTAAATTCTAAATGGTCTGTGGTAGTGTTAATTTTCATCTATTATTAATAACTTTCCCAAAACGTTGTAAGTGTTAAAGATAACGGTTTAATGTATTTGGAATAGCGACGTCTATCAAGTAAGTTTCCTTAATTTTTATTTTGCAGAGTTTTGTCCGTTCTGGTGAAGTAGATATGTTATCAGTAAATAAATCTCACTTACAATAGATTATATTAAATATTTTCTTGTACTGTTGATGTTGTATATTTTTATTTGTTTTGTATGACATGACATTATATTTTAATGCTAGTTGGTGGTGATATATGATTATGTCTACGTGTATTTTCTGTTAGAGTGAGTGTTGTACATGCGCCTGTATAAATATGTTGGATAAATTCTGCCTGGAAGTATGCTTGATTACAAATGTCCTATAATTTATTATTTTTGTTATTCTTAATGATGAATCTTTCTTACTCTGGAAATAAATTACCTATATTTAAGCTCGATACTATCTAGTCTATTTGTGTTTGTCTAGATAATAAGGATATCGTGAATGAAGTGTTTTCTTATTCCACTTTTCTATTTTTGGACTTGTGGATCTCTGTTTCGGGATTTGCTGTATTTTGATATTCATTTATGTTAAAACGAGTGAAGTTGTAGTCATTCTCGGATACGGCTTTGTGTATATGGCTCATATGAGATTTTGTATAGAATAAGTTATGAATTTGTCTTTACCAGAGTTGGTGAATGTCTATAAATTCCCTACCTCCACGGTGTCTTTTAAATGTTAGTTATCTTAATGCGGATTTCAGGGTCCGTAATTGTGTTTTGTTAACTGTTTCGTGTGGTTATTGCTGTTATGTCTGTCTGTTGGACCATTTTATTATTCCCAATGATTTTTTTAATATTGTGATGGCCAAATTGTTTATGGTTTTTATGAAATTACTTCCAGAGAGTTGTATATTAAATATGGCATTAATTCTTCTTTTATATTCAGTATTTATTGTTTGTATGATTCGTGTATGATATAGAACTCTCAATTGCTTATATTCTAAATATTTATACATATAAAAGAAAATGTTGTTTTTAGAGTTTTTAGTTCTTCATAAAATACTTTTTAATTTGTTGTACATAAAATATAGTATTTTTATAGCTATTGTGCTTTGTTATATCTTTGAAGCCTATTTGCATAGGTTTTGTTTTAAGATATTTATTTTTCATTTGACATAAATTGAAAAATAATATATTAATTAAATATACAAATTAATCCAGGAAGTAACTGTATTTTACTTGGGGTCGTTTTGGTTGAACTTATAGATCCATTCTGTTATATTTTATTAATGTCCTCAATTTAGTATTTAGTGCATTGATAGTAACAAGTGGTAACTTGCCTCTCACTGGATGGTCCCCATTTAGTGGCACATTTCTGGGGGCAACATTGGCATAAATAGCCGAGGATTTAGAAATCCACTATTCGACAAAAGTTGACTCTAATGTAATAACTAACCCAATGTTACTAAAACAGTTTAAAATAAAAACTTAGGTAAATAATTGATCAGTAAAGAATCGTATCTTAAACAGAGTTGTTAGTTATTTATATATTTACTATGTTTCAATGTATTTCATTGACAGACCTATAATATATTTATATTGAGAGGAATCTACTTCCCACTAATCAGAGAATATTATTCATTATTCAAATACATCACTGAAATCACTCTCGGTAATAATAAATGGGCACTAAATAAGCTGTCAGATTAAATCCATGGCGTACGGAATATATATTTCCGGAACCTGGCGGATATATTCTGTCCATCATCCATATGTTGAGTTCATGTCATGAACGTAATTACAAGAAATGTATATATGAGTGTTTATTTGTACAGTACTGAAGTAGTAGCAGCCGTTACAAGATGTGTTAGAGTTTATTAATGCATAAACGAGTACAAAACACAATATTTTTCGAGTATCGTCGTATGCGTAGGTATGAAGTATTTGTTTTGAAAAAAATCGCAATAATAAACATTACTTAAAATTTTAGACATTCAAATAACAGTAATAACAAAAGTTATATGTACTTCCGAGTTACCTGACCTACTTTCCGCATTCTGTACCATTTTCATTTAAAACGCGAACAATAGCATGTGCAGGTGTTTCTGTTGTTCATTTGTATAATTAGACGATTAATAATGCTGTGTATAATTAACATTGTGCAATTACTGCTTAGCTTGTCTGTCACCACCCCTTTATTAAATACATAATGTTTTTTCTAGTGTAGGTCTCAACTACGTTGAACGAATGTGTCCAACATAAAGATTACAGATGTCTGATCCATGGACCAACTGTAAGCACAACCTTACACATAATAAGTTTACATGGTTTGATACTTCTATACTGTGGTCGGGGATGATTGACGTTGCCAATTTGTCTTTGCGTCCAATTCTAGTTTTTATTTGATAATAATCAGCATTGATCCCGAATTTCTGTTAGAAATCTACGTTGGCCAACTGTATGAAAGTGAGTTTAAGTTTCAGTTTAATTGGTTGGTTTCATGGAATACAAACATGAGTGGAAGTGTTATGAAATATAAGAGTCCCGTGGTCTAAAATAAGGTAGTGTACGACTGTACTAAATTCCATAAGTGTGCGCCAGCTAGTATCACTTTCGGTTGTTTGTATCACTGACACATATTTCATGAATAAATAACAACAAAAAACACAAAATAATCCTGTGATTAGTCACCCTTTTTTTTGTTCACGAGGGGGAAACCTTCAAAAGTTATCCAGTGCCGTGGGACCGACGCCGGTTTATATGGGATTCTTAACGCACTAAAACCGGTAAGTGGCGATGAAGTCTAAGATGGTGAACGCACTAACTTATAATAGCCTATTCACTCTCCTCTTGAATACTCCCACATCATATGTAACCGGGAACACCGACGCGGGCAGGTTATTTCAGTCTTTTCGATCGTTTCATTTCACTCCGTCCATAAATAAAAAAGTTATGAAAATAATATATGTATTTCTAATTCACAGAACGATAAAAAACCCAGTCCTAAAACAATGGAGATGCAATTTCTACGCGTAAGGCGTAGTTTTTATGAAGCGAAGCGAGGGCAGTTTGCAAAGTACAAAATACAGTAACAGCGTGTTGTATTTAATGTGGAACTTGTTAGTAAGCATGGATTAAGGAAGTGCAAATAGCTCTTGCGAAAGACGACATGTGATGTTCAATTATAAAAAATTGATGTTAACTTTCTAAAAATAAAGATAATGTTAATTTCGGCATTAAAAATAACGTAGCATTTCACTAATAGCTCAATCTAAATATTGAGCTTTTTACATGATCCGCTGAGCCGTAAACCGCTATCATTGTCGTTGAGCTCAACAGCTCAACAGCTCAAGTGAATGTAATCTGAATATTTAAACAGATTCTGAGCTGAGTTATACATCTATAATAACTCGTTCTCTACAACATTTGAACAATCTACACGATGAGATACTGCCCAATCGTTTCGTGAATTTAATAAAAAAATATTTCAACGGTAAAGCACCTTGAATGCATGTATAATTTCATAAATACATATTACCATGTGGTAATCAGTTAAAAAGTAAAAGATTTAGACGGTTACATAAAAATGCATGATTTTTCTACAATTAAGCGCTTTCTGGAGTAATTAATTACTTTTAATTTTGGTAGTCGAATTTAAGAGACGATAGGAGAGCAAGGCATAGACTTGAAAGACAGCTGATAGATTTGATTAAAAGAGTCGGTTAGGTATATTTTATTTATTTACGACATTGAAGAGTTTTTCTCAAAACCCCTTATAATAATAAAATGTATTTTTAATTGTGGAGACTTTGACGTTCACACTTTATATACAAAAGTTTTCTGATTTTATAAACCATTCAAAAAATTTAATTTAGTTGATTGTTTTTTGTTTGCGTGAGTTAAGCGACACCGATTTCGGATCAAAATTCCTGGCACATTCCCATGCGTCTCTATTCTTTGTAATCCATAAAATCCAATTTTCACTCGCATGTAAACCTGCCGATGGTTTTTAGACTTTTTTGTTATAGTGAACAATTTGAATTCGTGTATTGTTCGTCTGAAGCTGCAATATATTTATTAATCATATATTCGGATGACGAAAGTTGTATTCATAACGTATATCAAATACAGTTTGATTGGCAAACAAACTTAAAAAAAGACGTGCTCGTAGCATAATCATATACATAATATACTAGCGTAATAGACGAACACTCATCTCATCGTCGCGTCACCAAAACATAAATGTGCATGTGTGTAAACGACACAACTGTGTGAGTGACTTTTAGTGATGTCAAATTCACATCCATGCATTGTAGATTTGGATGTCGACTATACCATCACAGGTTTTTTGCTATATTTTAGATATACGATTATTTAATTCGTTCTCTTAATTATTTATTACATGTTAAATTAAATAATACCATGCAAATTCTAGTAACTTCTCTTTACTTTGCTTTGTCTACTATAAACTTAACCTTATTGGACGGGATTCCTTATATGAACATATCTTATTTATTTGTAAACTGATTGAAATAAACCAAAACGTTATTAAAAGGTACTAAAGAAAAGAATAATAATAATATTTATTTGTTTTTAATTAATTCTTTGATGTAAATCGATATAACTTATTGCCCTCGGTAATGAACTAACCGACAAATTTTGTAGGTAAAGATTCTTCATTAACAAAATATCAGTGATTTCCTAGAACGAAATAGTTGCCCTTAAAATGTTACAGTAAACTTTGTGAGGAACCTACCTATCTGGTTCAATATTTGATTCCATTTTTCTTTTTGAACTGCATTTACAGGAAACCTTAAAGGAGTAAAATTAATTAATAAATATGATATCACATTCTCTGGATATTGTCATATCGTAAAAATAACTAATATAAAATTCGCCAATTTTTTCAATCTAAGGAGCTAATACTAATTTTTAAAAAGCCAAAGATGCACCTTTATAACAGTTTAATCTATTTTCTGTCCAATGTGTTTACAAGCTGTAAAGGAAACTAAAACGGCTAAATATGAACAAGTCTAGGTAAAACAAAAAATATGTATTTATACCTATTTAAAAATTATCCACTTATCGATAGATTTTGTACAAGTCCTACATGAAACGGTATCATTTTCACGTACTCAATATGTTTTTATCTTATACATAAATATAAAAAATAGGTTATTATTCATAAAATGGAGTATTTACTGCATGTTATTAATCTTAATTTATATAATATTAAGATCAACTTCTATGCAAATAAGGATCGTGAAAGTGGTATTGCACTATCAGTACTTACCTGTGGATTATTTCTTTGTTTGGGTTATTGTTATAATTGGCTATGCGGTCTCACAGAGAACACGTCATTCTCGTGTTTACTTTTGTTTATCCGATAAAATAAAGTAAGATTAAAAATAAATTAATAAAATAACAAAGAGCTATTTTTTACAGCAAACTAATGAAGTAAATAGTTTGAAAACAGTCTTACGGCCAATTCTCTTGGCGTTTCTTCCTCACAAGTAGGTTTTTCTGTAAAGTTCGATATCTCACTCGTACACTGTGTTCCTCTATTACGCTAGTATATTAACTTTATGATCATAATAGATATAATAACAATATCAATATATTGCTTATAATTTTTTTTTCTGCTAGCGGTATTGCAATATCAATTAAATTATGATACAAAGTCATCGAATATGCAATTTCATAAAGGTTGATGATATCAATTACATTTTACGATATACATACTTTTGAAAAATCAAATACTAACCACGTTATATTTATAATGTTCCTTAACATTGCAAAATAAATTATGATTATACCACAAGTTGACTTTTGACTTGAAGAGCTTCGAGGATGGAAAGCTTTTCTATGGGCAAAAGGATAAATATTTTTACATCCTATACAAATCCGCTTTTGTAATACATGTTGGTGTTTATCAATAGTTCATATAGTTCATATGTACACCTGCTCCATAACTTGTATCATTATACTTCTGTTCGACTTTAAAGTATTTTTAAATTAAAGCGCTACGAAAATACATATGACTTCGCTTTCAAAAATAAGCATGGGTCTGAATTGCCTCTCTATCGATCCACGACTGCGTATTTGCTTCTGTGACTGCAATGTGTGCCACAGTATATAGAAGTACTAGCAAAACAAGCAATGTTAAAACAACCGTAGTTTAATGCGTTTATAATATAATATGGATTATTTAATAACAAAACAGGAAAACTTATAGCTCTCCAGGTTATGTCATTTGTAATCGACAGAGTTAGCAATTATAGAAGGATTGGTGACCGCTAATGCTTAAATTGCTAATGATTCTGAGCTTCAGGGGCATATTATATCTTCAACCCCGGTTGTTATGTATATCAACAATCGTTAAACGAGAGTCTTTAGAACATTTGGGTTCGTTATTAGCACCTCAACTGAATTACAAAGAGACGCTCGTGCCTTGTTGTGGGCCGCTATAGAGCTGAAGCCAATAAGGAATCCCGGCCACACAAACACGAAATAAGTATACATTATTTATATTATTTTAAATTTTATATAATATATGTACGGTGTATGGTGATAAAAAGCAAGAATTTACACGTAAAAATAAGATAATAAAAACATATATCATTATTTTAAATTGTTTGTCACGTGTTATTTTATTTGAACTATAATCATATATGACAAAATAGTCCAAATCGAATTTGAGTAGGTCACTAGGCGGACAATAGTCGAATGGATATTTTTACGTTCGATCAATATCCTTTCAAAGTTTTTTTTTTTACTTTTTTTACTCTAACACGTTTTTTTTACTCTAACAGTAAAAATTTATAAATAAAGCCATATTTTTATTTCTCTATAGCTCCCTATGGCTATCGTCGCGAATCTACAAACTTTTCAAACATGTCTGAAATTGTGACTGCATAGGCAGTGTAGTCGTTATGTAAAGAGCTACACGATGCTTCCACCAGCGGAGCCAAGGTGCACGAAATTTTAATGATGACTTACTCCGTAATTCCAGGACGCCTTGACCCAATTCTAAAGTAGGAAACTCGAGATTACGTGACTAATACGAAAAGCAGTTAGGAGATTATTTACGAGTTGGTCGCATACTGATAGTAGGAACTGATAAGTAAGTATTATAAGTAACTGATCTCACTACGGAATTAGCTGTATGTTTATTTCTGTGACATTACAGAATTACCGCGCAGTGTTTGCACGTAATAATAATTAATTAATTATAATTTTTAGCTTCTACTACCTTTTTCTAGTTCTCGAGTTATCTGCCTACCTCGATATGGTAGAGAAATATTGTGAAACTATAGTATACCATACACTTTAAAATTCGTTGCATTTGAAATATTTGCGACGATTATATGAATTTTACTTTTATGGATATTTATACATATATATAATTATGTATAATAAATTGGCATCTTGGAGTTGAGAGATGATAATAATACTATTCTTTTGCAGCTATGGCCTGCAAGATCATTACTTCAGATTCACGGGAATAAACCATGTGTTTTGGTTGTCACACAACAATTCGTATTCAGGTCAGTTTTTGTTATTAAAATACAATCCTCCCGCAGAGAGAAGGTTATAGATTGTGCCGTAGAAACATTGTTTATTTTTATGATTGTTCTGGATTTAAGTTGTAGGATCCATATACCGAAATATTGTCATTCGGTTTGTTTGTGATACGGAGAGACCGTCATAAACTGTCATCTATATCAATCTATCAAATGATTCCCCCGAGCCCACATACGTTTCTTTGTTCTACTTTCTGTGCGCATAAAATGAAACTAGGCTCACCCTCCAATTATTTTCCTTCCTCATAGTATTTTCGTATTACCCCGGGCTTGAAAATGTACTGATCTTATTGCTTTCTTAAGACGAGGACATGATACTAGTTTCTTCTACAATGTGTGTGGGGGTTAAAGTAAATTATTACAGGATAGTATGAAAACGTCCTTCCCCCCTAATGTACTATAACTATACCTACTGTACTTAAGTACTGAAATTATGAGAAAAATAAAAGCTCCTCAACAAGATAGTGGCTATGTAACAAGCAATTCGGCTGGATTATTACTACGTTAGGCTAGTAGGATAATCTCTTTTACAAACGTATTGGAGCGGCCTAGAATACTCCCCCAATCCCATGCTGGCAAAACAGGGTGTCGTAAGAGAAGGCAGAAGCCAGCCTGCTTGGTGGTAGGGCTTCGCTTAAAGATTATATTATCAGTATTATTATTAATATTGTCATTAATATTATTACTGGTATTATTATCTTTCCGTGAAGCCTGTCTGGCTAGCTACCACCCTCCTGCTTGAGTCAGGCGCCAAACAACTCGTCGTGTTACGGCTGGGGGCTTGAGAGCCAATTCTATCTTTCTTACCTTCTTCTCATTTCCTGGCCGACAACGCATCGGTGACACCATTGGTTTTGCTGGTGTCCGTGGGCGGCGGTGACCACTTACCATCAGGTGGCTCGTCTGCTCGTTTGTCGGCTTTTAACATAAAAAAAAACTACACTGGAAAATTGTAGACTGGCTCACTCGCCTTTGAGAATATTATGGAGAACACTCAGCTGTGCAGGTATCCTCACGATTTTTTCCTTCTCCCAAGCGAGTGATCATTTATTTGTAATATTTGCATAGTTTGATAAATTAGAGGTTTTGGCGAGGGAGATGGGAGATCCATGTTCAGAATACAATGCGTACGACGGAGATCCATGTTTAGGCTGTCACTGTTTATATTGGGGTAATATTAGGTAAAGCCATTTTCATGCCTGCGGGCAACGTTAAGTGATCGGTTCGAGTGTTTAACGTCGGAACATTACGTTAGGTGCTAGCTAGCCCTTCTTATCCATATTGATTTAGGTTAGCATTACTATTCAGTACTCTCAAATTTGTTTAGAGATCTCACCTAACAATCGATTGCTCATTTCCAAAAAGAGAGCTATTAACAGAGAAACCTATATTAATATATATTAGTATATCAGGTTCCGTTGGTAGAAAGCATCTCGCAGAACTGATTTTATCCTTATAAGATCACCTGATTGGGCGTATAACGACATCAGTGTATGCATGTCGTGGCGTAACGGAACGAAGCCGCGATCTCTTACGTACCAGTGACTTCGCTCGGATCTGTATCGTAATAGTTAAGGTCGATTGGTGCAAGTTTTAATCGATTCTGAAATCCGAAAATGCTCCCTTTCATTGAAATTGTTTAATCCCTACGTGCACACTCATACGAACGAAATCGATTTTTGCTATTGTAATTAAAGTTATAATCTGTATTAAATACATTAGAATCGAAGTAAGCTATGATTACAATACCACCTGAGGACGAACAATGTAAAATAATTATATTAAAACTTTGATATTAAAACATGGACATTTAAAGATAAATTGTAAAAATAAATTGGTATTTCTAATGAGACTTTATAAGAACTGTAGTCGTATGACGAACATTGAAATAAGGATCATTTTCATTTGTATGTGAACAGACAATAACAAGAGACGTGTTCCAGTTTATCCTTTTGAAAGGGATTTGTGACCGACTTCACATTACATAAGGATAGGTGGTGGGACCTTAGTTCGATTTAGCTAATTATGTTATGAAGCAAGCTTTTCAAATAATCTTGTGTGTTTAAAAACATTTTCGCGAGGTTAAGAAATTCCAACCATTCGTTTTAGGCATTAACAAAATACATGGTAATTTTGATTATGTATATTTTATTTTTTATATTCATATAATTATTTTTCTCTCGTTTCATTAACAATTATATCGTTTTTTGCAAAACGTTCTTGAAGAGAAATATCACTGCTTAAATGTGCTTAAATCGAAATAGAAGACAATAGTGCTTCAGGTTTTGAAAGTTTCGCTAGTTAAAATAAATAAAGTTAGGAAAAATTATTTATATATTCTGCAAGTTGCAGGCTAAAGCGCTGACAATATGGCGCTAGTAGCAAAATGCGTTCAATTAACGTTATGGTTCAAATATTTCTGTATGAAAATTGGCATAACCCTAAGTCCGCCATTTTGAAAAATAATCATGTGCCAAAAATACTTAATGATAAATTGTCGTAAGTAAATGCCATACATACTATATACTTTCTGAAATATTGGAGTTCAAAACGCACAACTGTAGAAAAATAACATATTATAAATTGTTAATTTTTTAGGGAATCAAAAATCTACCAATACCATTTGTCTGTAGTGTACTGTCCGTGAATCACGTGGATAAAAGTTACGACCTACGCCACGTTTGATTTTTTTGAACCCATGCATTATCTTGGTAGAAAATGTGCAGTATCACTTATTTATGTGTTTATACATATGGTGTGACACTAAACGATTTATAGAAGAAGGTGGAAATGTAGAGGAATACGATGAACAAGATTGCTTCATATGATCGGATTAATCATGAATAAAGAAACTAAAGTATCTTGTACATTACTTATTTTTCAAATCAATGAAATACTCACAGTACGTGTATGAAATTTTTTTGCGATATCTTTTGTATTTAAGAAAAAAATATTCGACTATACACAAATATAATCAGGTAGTTGAAGAGTTTTATAAATATTCAAATGTAAAAAAAGAGCATTAAGTGGTGTTGTGGTGAAGTGAGGTGAGGCAACGTGAGCTAAGTACAGGAGAAGAGATGAATGAGGAACGATTAGTAAAAATTTTACTGATTGACAAACTAAGTATATTTTCTAGTGAAGTTACAGTCGGATTTTTCAATAACATGCGGAAATTTAACATATAAATTTATTTCAATATCACAAGAAGTTTATTACGCCTTACACAATCAAAAGTTAAAATGTTAAAACCGGTGACATATTTTTATAAACAAGTGAAGTTAAACATGTGAACTGTAGACAATATTAATGTTAAAACTTGCATTCTGCTACTTTCTGGTACCAACTGGCATCTATTTCATTTGCCATCACAGGCCAGTGAACGAATCATTATGTGAAAGGCAGCTTAAAGCGTGCACAACGTACTGGTGATTTCCAACCTCTTTGAGGTAGGTTGAATCTAAAATTTCTCGAAACTGGATTATGTAACTGTTTCATGGCCCCTGGAGAAATGATTTGTCACGTGTTGTGAAATGAGTTGAGTGGCAATATTAAACTATAGGAAAATAATGTTCTTCTTAATTCCTAAGGAAAATCAACAAAGTTAATGATATACAATATTGAATTGATTGAATAACAAAGTGAAATGGATATGATTTTTATTCCTTTTTACAAGTTATAATTAATTTGTAATACGCACATAATTTGAAAACTTTGAGGTCTATGCAAGATGAGATATGCTAATTAATTAATAGATATGAATAGATATTTTCTTGTGATCAGGTACAGCACACAGGCAACATCAAATAAAGTAATCGCAAAATTACGGATATCTACGAGTTGAAAATAGTGGCATATTTGTTTATATAATAATAACAGAGAATAGTACGCCATGTCCAATATACTAAATTTTGTCGTTCGTAAAATATGGTTTACGTTGTCACAAAACCTACTTCAGTGCCCACCTTCACAAAGGATAATTCCATTTATTCGCGGAAATTGAATATCCAATGAACATCAAAGCGACTGTGACCGGTCAGGTTTAAAGTAAAATAGAATTATATAGTAGTAGTACCTTTGATGTTTCGTGCCGTCTATCACACTATGTGATGTAAAGAGTTGAATGACCGTGTAAAGGGCGCGTAATGTATATCAAGGAAATATAATTTAGGGAGTACAAAGAGAAAAATAAAAAAGTATTAAGCGCTTCATATCGTGTATGAAATTAAAAGGCTCATCATGTGGGATATAAATATATATCTGAAATTCAGTTTTTAAAGCATAATTTTAATAGGAAATTGGTTATCCGGCCATCACCTAACCTCAGAAGAATCGAAGATGTTACCTTTCGCGTGCGGCTATACAATCATGTCATGTGGAAAATAAAAGGTAATAAAAATTAATTACTAGGTAGGTATTAAGCTGCTTTAATTTCGACGACATTTATGAATGTTGGAAGAGTATTTTAACTATGTTCAACTCGGCCTAGTTGGATTGGATTTAGCCTCATCATGGTTTCATTAACGGTCCACTGTACTAATTATCTTTCTGCATAAATGAGGAGGACTAAAGCGTTCGAGTAGGTAATCTACGAACGTGATTAATGGAAGGGCTATGCATGGGTTTGAAGTTATTACATTTTAGAAGGCCTCCATGTCGAAGGTTTGATTGCTGCTAGCCAACGGCAACCGAGACTGGCGGTGTAGTCTGCTCTCCTAAGCACGGAATCGCTCTTGAAATTTTGCCACTAGCGGTCACTCATCCAACTATCCACCACGTCTAATATCAGAGCAGCAATTAGCAGAGGAGCACTGAATTTATAATTAATACTTATACTCATCTCCGAGCCAATATACATATTTCTAGTCTTTGAGGTCTTCAGATTTGAAAGAGTTCCAGTTTGCTAAGCAAATAACTAGGAGTACCTAGATGTCATTATTTTATTTTATATGTAGGTCATTTTGTAACTTGTACAGTAACTGTTAAAAGACGTTAAACTTCACATGTTTCCAATTTTAATAAGCTAGATAAGCAAAATCTGGAGGAGCACGATTTCTATTATGACACGAAATCTCATCATTTTTAACGGGTGGTAAAGTGTGGACAGTATCTCTCGGTGTTATGATAAGTCGGCCTTAAGAAGGCAATACTTTTGGTTATACTCCGCTTCGTAGTCCGGTCACGAAGAGCTGTCGTCGCTTGTCCGAATGTAATTGGGACAAGCGCTGAATTTTATTGGTTTTCTGAAATAATTAAATTCATGTCACCAGCATTTGCTCTTATAATTTGCCAAAGAGCCAATGAGGCTTTGAACGCCTAATTATGATGTAGGTTTGTATCACCTGTAAATTGTCGACTGTGTACCACTAGTGACAAAATTTCTTGAGCGCTTTCGAGCTCTAAGCTCTCGGTATTTTTATCGATAGCCGTCGTAGGCGTAAGAAGTTGTGATATTTTCGTACGTATCTACATAAGCTCCGTGTTACAGTTATTAGGAAGAGACCCGTACCTTGAGGTGACCCGTAATAAGATTGAAATTATTACTTGTCAGCTTAATAGTTTGGAAACACAAAGTTAACGTATTTTACACAACATTGGCTTTCATGTCACACGATGACAAGAACTATCTAGAATATTCTAAGAAGTCTAAGTTAAATCTGCAATCTTAAATATGTATTTTGACAGTTATTAATCTTTATCTATATCTTAACTAGAGAATAAAACAGTATAAGGAAATATATACGGCAAGAAATATAACAGGCGGTTCTTTTAAAAGCAGTTACTTCTAAACAGCCTAAATTGTTTGAATAATATTTATATTATACTCGTACGTATACAGTCTAGGAACCAGGTCATTATTATTATAAACGATAGACGATTCTATCGTCCAGTTAGTAGGCAATGATCTGAGACTGACATTTCCGTGGCACATAACGGTTTGTTGTTGGGTTTTTCCCGTCGGGATGTTTTTCTTTATGTCAAGAGCCAATAAACGAGCAAACCTACCTCCTGATTTTAATTGGTGACCCTTGGCCATGCAAATATAGATAATGAAGACGAGTTGCCTGCTAAATGGACACAGGTCAGACGATTTAAATATTGCTACCCGCAACACGTAATCCTTGAGCGATGGTATAAGTGAGTGAGTGCGTGTTCATTTATATATTTAAATATTTATTAAGATCTATGATTTTCCATATTATCCTTAGTTAAAAAAAATAGTTGTCTTATGCGAATTTTAATATTAGCAAGCCGTCCTCTTCGCTTCGAGAAAATTGTCTTTAAGTGTACTTACTTAGAACTGCACTGCAATTACAATGATAATGAAAAATCAACAACTCCTTTATTATTATTACAGTTCCACTTCATATACAAAGACCCTCAACTTTAGTATTCGTTCAGAAAAGTTATATTTTATTTTTGGTATTTGGATTTTTATTTATAGTTATATTAGGTATCTTCAGTTTCTAAATACGTACAGAAACTACATGACAAAATTATATACACTCACTATAATTGCTTGATTGAACTTTGTCTTCAAACTTTCTTATTGTGTGAGAATGAATTTCTTAAATATTTTGATATCAAATTCAAATACTGTCTTTGAAGATCATCAAAATCTATCGTGAGTGTAGCCCTACAGACTCTTCTATTTTTCAGTGAAAGTCTATGGAATTGGTTAAATCGTTCCGAAGGTTACCCCAGATAAACCGAAAGACAAACAAAACAAAAAATTTTAACAAGGACAATATACCCGATGTTATACGAGTATAAATAACTCTTTGTACTTTACCAAATTGGACATTTTAAACTAGTGTGCACTACGCTGTTCAATTCTGGACTTACAGATTTCAAATGAGTCTTAGGTGTGCAGATATATATTCTCGGTGTTTTCCTTCATCGATATTTACTTTAAAAATTCAAGTTGCTTGCAGAATTCGAACTGGGGCCCCCGCGCGGTAAACCAACATTTAAACCAGATAACTGTCAGTTGTTACTCCAGAAAATTGTTATCACAATAACTTTTAGATGATTTTTAATTTTAATTATTAATTTTCTCATCATTATAATTATACAAAATACTTTTCAAACTATTGTTTTCTTCTGCTCGTTTTCTGTACCGAGGGTACCAATTCTATTCTGTTATTCAGGTCAACTGTATTAATACTTTTTGTTCTACATTGTTAAATTCCATATTAGAATACGAGCGAAATTAATTATGACATGGTTTATATACAGGTATAATTACAATAATTATATTAGGCGTTATAAATCTTTTTCAAAACTTATGTAGTCCATCTACACTTTTAGACTCAATTGAAAAATATTGTTTGAGAATTATAAATCGAAGGAAAAAATTATAATCATAAAACCAACTGAAATAATTAAAATATCAAACAGATTATAATTATACAATTTAAGAGACAAATACCAAATCTAACATCGTCAACAGAACTGTACGTTATTTAAATTTACAGTAAATATAGCAATTTATTCATCCCAGCAGCTGTGAAAATAAATGACATGTTATTTTGTTGGGACAAAAAACATTACGAACAGTATAAAACTTCACTGTAAAAGAAATACATTTGGAAAAAGGAAATATTTGGGTTCGTAGGTACAAATAGGCATTTCTCTGTATCACTTTGAGTAACGTCAGTAATCCTCTGTGTTTATTCGTGTAACGTGTCTATTTTCAAACTCCTTTGTTAAATTCTAAAGGCATGTTTACAGATATAATACGTAGGTATCCTCTATTGTAATCGTTTCATAAGGACATGAATCATACAAAGCAGTTTTTAGGTTAGACCTTATACATATGTGTAGTAAGCTTCAGCTGTTTACACAATTATTATATTGCACACTAGTAAACCTTACTGGCTTCGCTTCAAAGAAACTAACGCCTCACGTTCAGAAATAGTACCTGCATTGTTTTAGGACTGGGTTTTTCTTGTTCTGTTGACAAATTCTAACAACTATTGTTTTGGGTTCTATTGTGTTAATAAAGCCCCTGATAATGGTTTTTTTCGCATAACCATACTTCACAGAAAGCGATCAATTAAAATAATTAATAATAATGTATAAATTGAATTCTTTAATTTATTAGAATATCATAATGTGCTTATCAGATCAGTGAAGAAAACACGCTCCTTGATATAAGATGGAGTTACAGGCAAATAAACTTACAACATGTAAAAAATAGCGTGCACGATCGGTAATGGGATAGGTGACCGCTAGTGACAAAATGACACTAGATTGTTAATGTCTGATCGCAATTGTTAAGGTATATCGCAGGCATAAGAACTTCCCACATTTAAGTTGGCCACTAAACCTTTCACCAACCACATTAAACCAGCGTGGTGAAGAACGAGCAGAACCGCAACCCTACAATGAACTGCTAATGGATGGAAGCCAAATAAATGATTATCCAGCGTAGGTTCAGGAGTAAAGGGCTCTATCCAACCGTGGATTTAGTCAACCTCTTCCATGTCTGGTGGTCCCTGCCGAACAACGAACTAGGTAACTATAGCAACCAATTCTTGCTGGAGATCGCTAGGCTCTGTGTCACTTAGTTTCATTCTGAAAAAACTTGGGTATGCTGATAAGGTTTTTTACCCGTATGGCTAGTTACGAACGTCCGTTTAGAATTTACGGCAAAATGTTTTTATGTTTTTCGATGTTAGGGCCAGTAATAAATAGGGCTTCCGCGTCCATCTTGGCTGGAAGCTCGTCCGTGATGCCTTTGGTGTTGCTGGCATCCGCGAGTAGCGGACTCCACTTAGCATTAGGTGTTCTGCAGGTGATTTGTATTGTACTGTATTTATCCAAAGTTAGTTGACGTACGTGGAATATTTAACTTTGTACGTGGAATATGTAAGTACCGATATACATACAATAAAAGAAAGTCGTGTTAGTTACACCATTTATAACACGAGAACAGCTGGACCGACTTTTATGATTTTTGTGTTTTTGGATTTGTCTTCGTCGGGAATAAGATAATAAGTATTAAAATATGATGTTTAACAAAAAAATAAATAAAAACAAAACTTCCAGAAAAAAACTTCCAGAAAGAGCGATTCTTCAAGATCTGCAGCAACTACACTTCATGAACATCATGCATTGGTCAACTGTTCAAAACTGCTTTGGAGCGTGTGCCAAATGATGACTACAAAGTCGTGATCAGAGCGAATAAACGACCAGTTGGAACACACGAACGCACATTTAATTTAACATATCAATCAATACGTTCAATACGTTATAATTACGTTCAATATAACGTAAGTTTGACTGTTTAGTTTTGGTTATCTTTACTTAAAAAATTATAATTCAATTGTTTTAACTTCAGGTGAGGAAACTACCAAGAAGGTCAGCTCGATAAATTATTACGCATATCGTTTGATGATTCGTCAAAATGCTGACAACTATTTGCTGCGATTTCGTCGATTGCTTCAGCAATATTACGTCGGCATGTACGTCAAACTCGAAACGGAGCGCTTAACTTTCATTCGGTTGAACCAAGCCAAACTACGTTCGGAGGAGTATATCCATTTACGCGATGCAATTAGCACTGAAGGAAATACAGCTAATATTGGTCATTTGACCATTCTGCCGGCGACGTATATAGGTAGTCCACGTCATATGCATAACATGCACAAGATGCAATGACATATGTTCGTCATTACGGTCGGCCGGTCTTCATTACTTTTACGTGTAATCAATCCAAAATGTATTGAAATTGGCCAAATGCTACTTTCCGGACAAACGTCAAATGATCGACACGACATCACCGCACATGTATTCAGGCAAAAAATACGGTCCTTTATGAACTACATTGTTTAACAACGCGTCTTTGGGGAAACTCGATATTGGATGTATTCCATAGAATGGCAAAAACGAGGCTTGCCGCACGCACACATTTTTATATGGTTAGTCGAAAACATTCGACCAGACGAAATAGATGATATCATATGTACCGAGATTCCCGATCACGAAGCCGATCCAGACCTACATGATGTTGTAATTACAAATATGATTCATGGACCGTGAGGCGCCATCAACCTCCAATTACTATGCATGGTCGACGGAAGGTGTTCCAAACGATATCCACGGAAATTTACGGCAGAGACCGTCACTGGCAACGATGGTTATCCCGTGCATCGGCGTCGATCACTCGATGATAACGGCCGAACTATCACAACGAAAGTGAAAAGAACGGATTTCACGGTCGACAACCGTTGGATTGTTCCATATTCGCCACTAATTTCTAAAACTTTCAAGACACATTGCAACGTTGAATATTGCAATTCAGTAAAGTCCATCACATACGTCTGCAAATATCTTACGAAAGGAAGCGATATGGCGGTTTTTGGCATCCAAACCTCCAACACCAATGATGAAATTACGCGCTATCAAGTTGGTCGATATGTGAACTGCAATGAATCGGTTTGGCGTAAAATGACAATAGTCATTCCCTATTCACGAACGTCATTCTACTGTTGTGCATTTGGCGGTGCATCTGGAGAATGGTCAACGAGTATATTGTACTGCTTCGAATATTGTTCAACGTGCTGAAACACCTCCAGCGACAACATTGACCAGTTTCTTTGCGATCTGCCACGTTATTACACTTGGAATGCTTCATCCAAGAATTTTCAAAGACGAAAGCAAGGCAAAGCGGTTCCAGGTTATCCGGATGTGCGTTTTACCGATGCTCTTGGTCGTATTTATACAGTCCACCCAAAGAATGATGAATGCTTCTATTTGCGATTGTTGCTGATAAATGTGCGTGGGTCAACGTCATTTGAGTCACTTCGAACTGTTAATAGCAGAATATGCCCAACATTTCGTGCTGCATGTCAAGAACTCACGTTGCTAGAAAACGATAATCATTGGGACACGACAATCGGTGAAGCAATTATCTCTGCATCACCACGTCAGATACGCACATTATTTGCTATCATCATTTCCACTTGCTTTCCATCGAACCCATCTAACCTGTGGTACAAATACAAGGAAATAATAATAATAAGGAAGGAATAAATGTGCGAAGACATTTTACATCTAATTCGTGTCATTTCAAGAAATTCCGATCTTGGGATGAATGAGGAGATACATAATCGGGCTTTACTCTTGATCGAAGACATGTGTTACGTCATGTGCGGTAGTTTATTAGTCAGGTTAGGAATGCCAAGCACCAATCGTAAAATGAATGACGCATTTAATAGAGAATTGGAACGGGAACGTGAATATGATCGCAAGAATTAGACTTAGTATTTCAAACGAATGTACCTCTGTTAAATCCTCAACAGAAAGAAGTCTATGATACATTAATGAAAGCAATTGATGATGGAAATGGTGGTTTATTTTTCCTGGACGCCCCTGGTGGAACTGATAAGACATTCCTCATGTCATTAATTTTAGCCACTGTTCGTGCAAGATCCAACATTGCGGTTGCAGTTGTTTCTTCTGGAATAGCAGCAACATTATTAGAAATATGCCACACGGCTCATTCAGCATTAAAATTGAAATTAATTAATTATTATATATATTAATTGCTTTACTGAAGAGTGCACTCTTCCTACCAATTCCCATAAATTTTATTATTATACTAATAAAATAAGAAATGGAACTTAATAATTTTGTATTAATTTTAAAATCATAAATCTGTTCATTCATTGACTTTAGGTTAGGCGAAACGAAGTTCGCCAGGTCCGCTAGTATATAATAAAGGGAACATAACTTTAAAAGTTACCATACATGGTAAATTGGTAATGTTTGTTTATGACAATGACTTTGGGAACTGTCATTACCACTTACTAGGGTAACCGTTTTCAGAAATAACTAAACTCAAATATACGTAACTACGAAAGATAAAACCATTGTTAGTTACTGCTACATTTACTGTAGTCCAATGAAATAACTCATATATTTTGGTTGAATAGACATTTCAGATTGTAAAATTGGACTATTGTTTATTGCCAGCTTTCTACGGAATATATTGGAATGATGATATTGGTAACGATATTATTCGGTCACTGCTTATTATGAAATGAAATTATGAAATTTATTTATGAACTTCTAGTAAAAACTGTCATTTTATTCTATTATTTTTCTTAATTTCCACCTCTTTGATCCACCATCATCACAACCCGTAGATAGATTGACCGACATACCTTTGAGAACATTATGGAGAATATTCCGGTATGCAGATTTTCTCACCATGTTTTTTATCACCTAACCAAGTCATTATTAATTTCTAATATGCACATGACTTTCAAAATTAGAGTTGTGCACATGATTCAAACTCTGGCCCGTCGTGCGGGAGACTGACATTCAAACCGTTATACTATCACTGTTTCTAGATACATGATACGCATATTATATAAATAAACAGGATATATCCTACATATAGAATTAAACGTATACAAAGTGGCTGTTAAGTTCAGTTTTATTTACAGTTCCTGCATTCCAAATTTAAGGGACCATTTAGTTACTGATGAGCACTTGATAATTTTTAATATGAATGGGTATAAGATGTTAAGCTACTTATAGCCACGCCAGCTTCTTTCATTTCATGTTCCTCGTTTTTTTATAAAATTTTATTTTATTATTATATGCGACTTAGCAATTTTATATCGTGTACCAATATATCATATAGCTCTTTCTTTGTATTTTGCTAAGCTATAACTTGTAAAACCATTATACCATTAGTATTTTGCATTAGTCAGAGAGGTAAGCTACTTATTATTTCGCGTTTAAAATATTATGCGCCAAAGCGAAAAGTGTGCTCGTTAAATTAAAGCTATCATCACAGGACAGCGAACTTTCTTGGAAAAGATATTTGACATTCATTACCCAGGATACTCATTTTCGTACGACATAATGTCAGAAACATAACGTGTAGTCTTTGCTCTGTTTAACCCACATGAAAAGTCATATCTTACTTACTTGTTCTAGGATTGAGCATAACGGAAATGACAATTTAAGATATAACAAGAAATCAAAGTCCGATGAAATAAAACTACATTGGAGTCGAACCGAATCGAACCCAGATCCGATACATCTGTAAGAACTATCTATAAAATTGTCGTCAAAATTGTTTCGCAAAAGTTGAAGAATCTTTTATTGTAAATTGCAGGAATTGACATATGTCTTGAGGAAATCACAGTTCATTCGATGGTTACAGCGACTTTTCCGTAATGGAATAGTTCCTCCATCAGACATTCATCCATCGGCAGATGAGATTTCAACTGTATTATTATACAAACTGCATAATGTTGAACAAAAAATTTAGGCTCCAGTTAAAAATACTTTTCTTGTTTTGTTGAGAATATTTTAATTAAAAAATATTTTAAGTCCAATGTCCATTGTCACGAACTCGGGTTTTCATTGTGATTATTGTGGTTTAATGACTTAACATATTTTGAAAACCTTGAAAGTGCGTGTTGACTAAACTGCTATTATTCTACGACAACAATTTTGGGTTTAAATACAGAAATTACTCGAATTAATTCCTCAGTCCCATTTGAACTCTAACATTCGGCAGCATACCACTATCCCATAGGCATTCTTTTGACTAGTACACAAAGAGAATTCCGTCAACCGTTTTCGAACAATTGAGGCATGAAATCCTTCCGGCATCGAGGGCTTCTGAGAACTACAAGTATAACTGGATTCTGGAAACGACTTATAAGCGTTTTATATCTACCTGTACTCGAGCCGCAGTAAATCAACATTTTAGACTTAAATTACTTTGGAACTCCTCCTATAAACAGTACAATAATACTGCTCAAATATTTATCTCAGTATGATACTTAATATTCTGTTAGTGATCCGATAACTTTTATACGATTTTACCGAATAAGGTCATATTCTATACTAGTGTACCGCCCTCGCTGCGTTTCGGGAAAAATCTTCGTAATTATATATAAAATTTTATTACTTATCTCATTATACCCACCGAGAAATCGGCCTGCGGAGTCTTGTAGATCTATTAGATTGACAGATACATAAGTACAACACAAAAACACCCTCAAATATATTGTAATAAGCTTCGAGAAAGTAAGTAACAAAGTGGACAATACTTCGAAATTTAGTCCCTCAGTAATAATACTAATAACTGTCACTCTTCGTTCCGAATTATCCTGATTCATGAAATTACAATTTGTTTGTTATACTTTGAATACTTGTCTTATAATTTAACAGAATACACTGTTCACTTAACAAAATTGTGTCAAATTAAAATTGTATGTGCAACGTACAAAAAATAAAATATGACCACTTTTATGATCAAAGTACCGTTTTTTATTTTCAATTTTATTACTTGGTAGTATCCACATTTCTAGTTATTCTTACCATAAAGACTGACGGGCCGTGAACCTTATTATTTTAAAATGTAACATGAAGCAGGAGAATTTTTTTGATAATAGCAAACTAACGAGTAGACGGGCCACCTGATTTTAAATGGTAGCGATGATGACACCACAGATGTATTGCTTGCAGAGAAGGAAAGGAAAGAAAAGAAAGCTATTAATACGCTTATTACTGTTGGCTCTACAATAATGCAACTGAAATAAGTAAAATTCAAATGGATTTCTTCCAAAGACCGGAGGGAGTCATATCGTTAGTTAATTCATTTGTATTGTTCATACTTAAAATAAGAGACATAAATTACACTTTATTAGATAAAATTAAGTATTTAGATGTAAGTATATTTCGCTGTTCCAACACCTTTGCGTTTAAGTCAGGAACTGTAGTGCGGGTGCAGACTATTGTTCATAATTACACCGACAGGCAAGAGCTACTGGTGCACAGAAGCAAAGGCACGGTACGTTAAGTTACGGCGGGTTTAAAATAAAAACCTTTGTTTCACATGTGTCATTATTCTCTCTTACGCTCACAATATATCTAATTAAATAAATTAATTAAGTACTTTCAAATTTATAAGTAGATTATAATTATAATTACGTTTAAGAACAAGTATAATTTTCACGGTGGATTTCGCAAATTCTCGCACTAAATGTAAGGTAATAAGTAAGTAATAAGTATGTAAGGTGTAAACAATGTACTTAACAGTCAGATAGTACTTTAAATAAATTATTACTAATTGCGCTACTTACTTAAATGTTAAAAGTCGTTGCTAAGCTGTTGATTTTATCTTTAGTTCAGCATCATGAGATGATAATTCTTAGACGGAAACATCGCAACGGTGTACCTACTACATAAATATATACATAAAATCAATACATACACACACACAACCGTAGAACGTTTCTATTAAAGTCGGTTAAAAATCTAGAAAGCTCTTCCGTGTTATGAGGAGCATCTCAAGACGCCATTGTAACTATTATCACTAGATAACCACCGTTTAACTATGTTGAAATCATAAGGACTTTCGAAATTTATGTTGATCACTAACCGTAAACCACTGCACTCTGAACAGCACAGCAGTGTATTCTTCATGCCTCCTTAATCACGAGGATGTTAATTAGTTGAAGCCATAGTGTATCAGGCGGCGATATTTATTCGGAGCGCTAAGTATAATAATTTTTCCCTTATGATACTCTATATCCTGCTTGCGTGCATCTTAAGTCAAGCTCCATACCCGTTGGCTTTCTATAATATATTCTATTAGAAAATTTGTTATATTTTCGATTGACTAAGACGATTACTGAATTATATTGCAGCCAAATTTTCTGCTTCCCTTTGATATTATTAATAACCTTTTTAAGAATGTCAGTTTCGACAATTACTACAAGTACCATAAGTGTATGTTGGAACGGTTGCTAACTAACTTAACATTAATTATCCTAAATGGTTGTTAAAAAAAATTTTTAAATAACCTAAAGATGATTTTTGAGGACCTGTTCAACGATATTCCATTGAATAAAATACCCATTAGTCATTGAATTATTATTTTTTGTTCACATTATATGACTTCTGGTGGTCGCCATACCTATTTTTTTATTATTATTATATCTTAAAAGACATTTACAAGTTCAAGAACAATCGATTGACTTGAATCATTAAGATCGTCTCTGGAAAAGCATAAAGGAATAATCACAAATATCGAAAAACAACCCTCTTTTGCGTCACCCACTCAGATAAAAAGCGACCAACAAACACGATATCTAGTAATGTGCTGTTATATGCCTAGTACCGTGCTGAAATATGCCTTGTAATGTGCTGAAATATGTCTAGTAATGAGCTGAAATATGTTTAGTAATGTGCTGAAATTGCCTAGTAACGTGCTGAAACATGTCTAGTTACGGGTTGAAATATGTTTAGTGATGTGCTGAAATATGCCTAGTAACGTGCTGAAATATGTCTAGTACCGTGCTGAAATAATCAACATCCAAACATTAAAGAAGTTCGAGACGACCTTATTGTCTACTTTTCTTTTGTTCTTTCGCAAATTAGCACATTAGTCGCCTGTTGGTAAATTAATGTAAAGGATGATATACAACGTTGTACATGGATAATTTTTTTTATATTAATAGCCGAAAAACGAGCAGACGAGCCACCTGATGGTGAGTGGTCACCGTCGCCCATGGACATCAGGTATTAAAGGTATCATGATAGGTTGTCGGCCATAAAATGAGAAGAAGGTAAGAAAGAAAGTACTGGCTCTCAAGCCCCAGCCGAACATGACGAGTCGTTTGGCGGCTGACTTTAGCAGGAGGTTGGTAGCTAGCCAGGCAGGCTTCACAGGAAAGATACTACAAGTAATAATATTAATGAATTAATAATAATACTGATAATATAACCCTTACGCAAAGCCCTACCACCAATCAAGTTGACATCTGTCGCCTCTTACAACACCCTGTTGTGCCAGCATGGGATTGGGGGGAGTATTCTAGGCCGCCCCAATACGGCCAGAATATATTCATAATACTAATGTTTTTTCAGCTAAGGTGGATTGAAGAACGCCACGTAATAGCACTGTTGTTAGAATTCCCCTGATATTAAGCCGAGTTTCCGGCGAAGGCGGAATCGAGAACCCCTTTTTTATTTGACTGTTCCATAATTTAACTTCAAAAGGTTAAAATTATTTCAAGACTGACTCTAAAAGAGTAGTGGTAGCCAGTCAGGCATATAATGAACTCTATCATTTAAACAATTTTTGAATAAACACGTCTAGTGGTGTGTTTTACATCAAATTTCGCCCAAAAAAATATTTTGCTCGATAGTAGGGGAGCTTTCATGTGAATTTCTAATTATAATTTATTCTCATACTAATAAGCTTCAGCTCCCTTCAATTATTTACCAAGTGATTCTTAAGGACTCTCAAAGATATCAATAATCTAACACGGTACGATGTTCTTGGAACCGTACATTATAATGTCAGTAATTATTTCCTATTTAGTTTCAAATTCAAGCTCAATTAACATAATTTGCTACTCGTAAAAATAAGAAAATTCTCTCAATACTACAAGAGAGGCTAATCAATTCTAAGTTATTCATGCTTGTTATAAAAAATAGTAGGCACATTTTGTATTAATGTGATGTACCTGTGTTGTACCTTCGATATTAAATTCAAAGACGCAGTATTAAATTAGTTATTAGTATTATTAGTAAAGACAAAACGCAGTATTATGTTTAAATTAAATTATTGGTAGTATTTTTTATTTTGGTGATATATATATCTATTCATGTATATATCATTCATATAGATATATATATATATATATATATACGTAGCCTACTATCATTTGAATACGGCGAAACTTAACTCTTTAAAAATTTAAAATGATGACCCTGTATTTCGGTTGGTAATGTGACTTTGCGTACCGAATAAATGGTTCGGAATCAATTACCGACCGGAGAAGACAATTATCGCACGAAACAATTTGTTCGCAAATTTGTTCTTGTTTTATTTGTGAGATTGTCTTTCAAACCGCTAATTATGTGCGAGTGTCTAAACGTGTTAATTTATATTTCATGTTTATAATAGCATTTATTACCCCTATTAGGTAAATATTAAAATTGTTGTTTTCCTGTAAAAAAAACACTTTTTACTTAGTTTTTTTTTTCAATATTCTTTACGTCATTTACGAACACACTAGTCGTTAAATGGTAAGTACTTACCGGCGCATGGACGACGTAAAGGTTCACGTTCATAATACCTAAGGCATTACCGACGCTTTGCTGGCGAAGACAAAAGCGAGGGACTCACTAATTATTAGTAATAGGATTCGTTTCTGAAAACCTATAATGAATCACAATTTCGAAAGGCCATGTCTTACAATGAAGGATCACAGCTGGTGTAAACTGTATGAAACTTGTTACTTTAAACGTTGAGAGTCGACGAATGTAAATCAGATTAAAAGCGCACCTGTGCGCTCGGTTTGTGTTTAAAAAAGTATGAAATCCAGCTGCATACATTACTGTTCAAATAAGAAAATTAAAAAACATTGTGAATGCGAATATCACTGCGCGTAAAACTCTTTTCAATTCAAGGTGTATTCTACTAGTACTTTGAACCTATTGCGACCAGTTTAAAACTATAGTTTGTGATGATCCCTACATTAGACAAGAGATCTGTTAATTGCGTCATATTAAATAAATTTTGGTGACATAACTTTAAGGTATTTCATATATATACATATAATAAAATTCTAAGTGATCGCTGTCTTTACATGAAGGATATAATATGAGCAAAACTATTATTAGGAGCCTTTATCGTTTTTATTTCGATTCGATCGATCGATTCGTTTTTTTATTAATGCTCGTTTATAAAAGTTATAAATTATTGTATTTCTAATTAATATAACGAGAAAAACTTAGTTTTAAAACAATGCACGTGCTATTTGTAAGCGTAAGGCGTATTTTTCTGATGCAAAGCGAGGGTGGTTTTGCTAGTCTATAATAAATATAATATAATTCCTAGATAAGTACTTAAAATCTTTAATTACTACTAAACGTACTTATATACCACATTAAGTTGATTGGTACTCTATTTGTAAAAAAACTATCGTAGTACATATGATATGCCTACCTGATGAATACAATTAAGATTAAGAAATATTTACAAATGGCTACTTCGAGTCTAAATTACAATGTCCACGCAATGATCTATATGGTAGGAAGGATAACAGGCTTTCATAAAGGCTTTTTGAAAAGAAATGGATTGAGATTTCAATAGACATAGAATTCAAAATGATTTATCATCGATGTGTGGAGAATATAGCCTTACTTATATGTATTATAGGTATAATGGCAATTTACTGAGCGACTATAGATTCAGAGGGTCTGGAGCCGGTTGAAGTGGCGTCGGTTATGGAAGACGAGTATAATAACACTTAGTTGCCGGTCGGACAAAGAACATCCAAACATCACGAAAGAACCGTAAGGCAATGTCTGGCGTAAATTCTGCCGCAACGGGAAGACCTCACACCGGTTATACCCGACATGCGATTTGTTTGACTAAAGTTAACAAGCAGCGTCATTTTTTTTTTAATAAAAAAAAAAGAAAAAAAAACAGTTTTTGACTGAATAGAATTACTCCAGTACAAGTAGCATTATCTCGCGACGGTAACAATAAAAAAAAATTGTAACCATTCATTAAATCTACGGTTACATAATAATATACGTACTTTGAAGTTTAATGAATAAGCTCAACTAAAACG
The DNA here is from genome assembly GCA_003671415.1 of Megathymus violae. Taxonomy (NCBI): domain Eukaryota; kingdom Metazoa; phylum Arthropoda; class Insecta; order Lepidoptera; family Hesperiidae; genus Megathymus; species Megathymus violae. The sequence goes on from PDGT01000018.1 coordinate 2,245,744, forward strand.
GCTTATACGATGTAAACATAGGCAGTGTTTGTTTGAAACTTCAACTGCACGAGCGAAGCGCTCCACCCACTTTACCAGTTTGACCTTCGTTAAACATTCTGTTAATTTCAGTATTTAGTGAGATTGAATTAACATTTCCAAGGTTTCTTTTTATATAACCTTCGCTAAAATAAGTAGTATATATAATTAATTGTTTGAAAATTGGCATTTATAGTTACAAACCAAGTATTGCCAATACTTGCTATTCATCCTTGAAAATTTAGTCGTCATATACTATACAATACACCGGTAGGTAGGCATAGGAAGTAATTATGATTCGCTGTTCCCTCCTACCACAAGCGCTTTTTATACCTATCTATAGTCTATAAACGAGCCAAGGAGCCATTTGATGGTAAGTGCTCACCGTCGGCCATAAACGTCTGTTATACATCACATGACAATCAATTAAAGTATGCAAGTAACTGAATAAGAGCCCGCCTACCTAATCTCACATAATAAGTCATCTTTATCTATACACATAATAAAGTTCTAACTGATCGCTTTCTGTGCATTAAGGATATAGAAGAAAAAGTGTTATAAGGGGCTTTTATTAACGCATTAGAACCAGAAATATTAGTTATTAGAATTTTTGTCTGTTTGTCTCTTTGTCTGTTAGTTTGTTCGCACTAATCTCAGAAACAGCTTAACCGATTTCGTTACAATTTTTACTAATGCATTGCAGTAAGCGTCACTTAATATTTAAAGCTGGTTTCTTGCAATTCGTCCGTTAAGAAAAATATGAGAAATAACTATAATTTATGAGAAATTTATGAGAAAACCCCAGTCCTAAAACAATGCAGGTAATGTTACTAAGCGTAAAGCATAGTTTTTCTGAAGCGAAGCTAGGGCGGTTTGTTAGACAGAATATTAAGTTTTAATATTGTACTCCTAATGAACTTACTAAGGAGTACAATATTGAAACTTAATATTCTGTCTTGATATACTGAACTTACGTACAGTAGACGTAAGTGTACGTTATAGGTACCTATTAATTTGCTATTTGACGGAATAATAATTATGATAATGGATAACGGCATTAGAACTTATTCTATATTTAATAAAATTCCATTTGTATAAAGTAAATTTATATATCCAGTAGGTATAATTATAAAATAGAATTGCTTGTTTGAATGATTTACATTTCGGTACTATTATTATGAGTCTCGACACGCTCTATGGGGGCGTTTTTGTAGATCCTGCTTTTAAGTAAGTTCAATAAATGGTAGTTTTATTTTTATTTTAAGTGCTTCATTGTGTAAGTTAATTTCTTATACACCTTAAATAATCGTTCAAGGTAAGCAAGAGAGGGGTAAGGCAATAGTTTGCGACGATAGGCCAAGTACGGGTTGGCAGACTTCACATAACCTGAGGACATTATGGAAAACTGTCAGGTGCGCAGGTTTTATCATGATTTTTCCTTTGCAAGTGATAATTAATTAAATTAGAGGTCGTGCAGAATTCGTTCTCGCGCCACCGGTGTAGAAGACCCAGGGCTAAACCACAAGGCCACTGTTTTTAAACCGCTACTTCCATGCTCCAAAAGCCACGACACCCACTGGTTCCGGTTGTTATTGGTAGATAACAATGTTGAGCAACTTTGGAGGTCAAAAACAAATTAAAACTTTTGGCGACTAACTTAATGGGCTTAAGCAAACATTAAAAATATTTTATATAGGCTAAGATAAGATACTGTATTGAATAAAAATATAACCCGAGGACCAAATGTTCATCGTATAAAAATATTACTAAACTATCTGCAGTACGCGTTGCTTTATAGAAATAGATCGATAGATATAGAACTTTATATAACGTTTGGTCAATTTAAACTTATAATAGCTTATCGTTTTCTCAAACTCGACTCGTCTGTTTTGAAACCCCCTTAATTTGTAAATTAATTACTTCTTTGTACACTATGAGAAACTTATAAACGTAGTTGTTTGTTATAAGTTTTTGTATCATTCGAATTTCTATTAAATTAGATCATTTGTTATTTATATTTAATCTCTTTGTTTAGAGCAATTGTAGTCGTATTGTCTTCATCATGGAGATTTAATATATACGGTGCTTTAATACACGTCGTTGGAATTAAGTTCGTTGATTTATTTTCTGGATCTACCAGTTTATTGGTAAGTCTGTTGGTTTTTCATTTATCTTTCCAAGTGTATGTAAGTCGTAAACCGGTTTTAGTCCTCTAGTTTTAAACTGTCAGCTTTTAAAATGTAAAAAGAGGTTATAGTGGCATAACTACATACAATAGTTGAACATATATTTAAGTTTTAAGTTATTTGTAGATGTTGATATGTTCCCTAATATTGTAGAACATTTTTTTTGTTCTATCATCAATAGCCTATGTTACTCAGGGATAACGTAGCATTGTAATGCTGAAAGAATTTTTAAAGTTGGTTCAGTAGTTTTTGAGTTTATTCGTTACAAACATACAAAAATACAAAGGTTTCCTCTTTATAATATTAATATAGATTTCGTAGTCAACATAGTCGTAATATCGTTTTGTAATTGTAGGAATGTTAGCTTTACCAAAGACATCCAACGATGAAATCATACCAAATTTTATAAGTAAAACTTTGTACTCCAAGACAGTGTCTGAAGGGAACAAATAAATACTAGCAAGGGAAGAATATGTCTATGTTTACAATTGCGGCCGGGAAAAGCTGCCCGGGCTCACACTGCGGTTTAGGTTTGAAAGTAATTATCAAAGTAGCAGATTAGTCGAGCGCACTAATAGCGAAGGGAAATTATAACAGCATATGACTTCACTTAACCAATTAGTAACCAATTGCAAGGTATGGGACTCTCCTTGTGATTAAATAGGCCTGGAGCGTACTTCACCACATTGCTCCGAAAGGAGTTGTGGAGACGTTAGTGATCAACCCAAGTGTCAGAAGTTTTTTATATCTTATCCTATGTTATCCCAATGCCTCCGACATCACCTGACGACATCTATCTAACGATAAAACACGGAGCCGATGGTTTACAAGTAGCCAGCCTGACATTTACTGCAATTTTTAGTCAATGACAAGAAATTATTAAGATTTAAATATTTAAACTTACTTACAAACCGCATAATTTTTAGTTTATGATAAGAAATTATCAAAATTTTAATATTTAAAGTTACTCAAAGGCATTACAAGTGATTAACTTTCATTCTAAAATGTCGCGCGTATATTAGGCGTGATGGTGGTGGACCGTTTGAGTATTAACTATGTACATATGGCAAATAAAATTTTAATCCTATATTTCGTTATTTTTTATGAACCCCTAATTAGCAGATACATTTATTTAGATGCATTTAACATTTGTTACGTAAAATACGTGAATTCAATTTCATTTTCAAACTTTTGTTTCATATTTAAATTAAATACTGCATATCAATAGCTATCGTATTTAAAATCGTAAAATTTATATTAAACAGACATTTATGTTAATAATTGATCACTTAGGTTTGAATTTTTTTCACAGAGTGCGCTTAAACTTAAAAAAATTACGGGCTTTCAACAACTACTTGATATGACTTACAGCATACCATTTTCATGTATTTGTGTGGCTGTGATATACGAAAACGCAAAGTATTGTCAAAAAAGTAATGTATTTTATTAAACTAATTGCATACAATGAAAAAGTATATTTTGTCATAAGGGATCAAAATTGTACTGAGTATTGTATCAGTATTGTATTGAGATCGAAAGCGATAGTTTGAATCCAGAGTGAAGCGAAGGATTCCAGAGTAGAATCCTAAGCGTAGTGAGGGATTCAAAGGACATCGTTCGAAGTTAAATATTGTGGTACCGTGTGGCACACTCTGCTTTTCATCCTCCTCTTTGAGGAAAATAAATAAGTGATGCTTTGAGTAGTGACGAATATTTATATTTACATAACCAAATAACCAGTTTATATTAATATAAATATCTTACCTTTAAAAGTTTATTGGAACTGTTTTTTGGGAAGAGAAAATGTCGTCGACTTATTTATCACTTGGGTATTCGTAATAACTACAGACTCTGATTGGTGATCATGTTTAGTCAATGGTGTCTAAATAAAATCAGCTGTAATATTTTGATAAACAGTTTTATTTGATTAACCAATGACGCGTCGGCAGGCGTGTTTTTTTATAACCGGCCACGACTTAATCTAAGCGAATTGCGTTCAATCTTCTAAATAGATAGTGTTCCAAATTTACAAGTCATTTCGTCACTGTTAATAAGTGCGCCGGAATGACCCATTTTTCTCGCACTAATTGGGGAAGGATGAAAAATATTTTTTTGTTTTTAATTTTGAGTTCCCAACAGCTCTATTATTGGGTGTCTCAGGGTTATCCATTCTGCTTATCTATCTATCAGCTAATAAGGTGCAAATAAGTTGAAGTGTGGAATATCACTACACCGAATAACTTATATTTTGTAAATGTAAATAGAGGGAGGTTAAAATATAATATATACACTCACACATGTTTACAGACGTGCTGCTTTCACATAAATAAAAAATTTAATATCGCTGTACCGATGAAAAGGTTCATATTGAATAAACAAAGTGTAATTATGCATTGTTTATACTACGGATAAACTGATTTTGGGGGCGAGGCGAGTCATTTTTCACAGCAGTATGTCCCGACACTTAACCATTATTTATTCAAATACAACCTGCGTAAAGGGCCAAACTACCGTGATGGATCTCTCGTTACGTTGGCACTTAAATTATTGTACACTTTGGAATGCCTACACCAGCAAAATTAGCTGAAGAGTGAACTGAGTTGCTTTCGTAACATTGTTCAAGGGTAAATATCATGTTTTAAACACTGACTCATACAAGTTGAATCTGTCCAAGTATGCTGAAATTTGTCTGACTTTCTTGTAGGTTAAGATTAATTTTCTTTGTATGTTTCCCATGGAGTCGCCAGGAAAAGTATAAGATACATAGAATACATAGTAACGAGTGGGTGATAATCATTTCCAAAAATACACACATAATATGTATACTGGTACATCTCTATCTTGTACATCTTGTATACCTCTGGTACACTATTAATCTCAAAATTTATTCACAGGACAAACAGACGGCGACAGCTAGCACCGTGGAATAGATTTAGCAGGTCATTAGATTCAGTACTCACCGGAACAGCGCGATTGCGATCATCGACAAGCGAATCGGTAACGTTCAGTTTTCCGTCGGAGACGACGATCTGCAGTCCGAGCCGGTAGACGCCAAGTGGCCGCGAGGGTCCGATGTACGGTCGTGAAAGTAGAGTCACGGTCAGGACCTCGCCGGAGTTCACTTCGGTCTTCACGTTCCAGTGAAACCACTGAAAAAAATACAGAAACTTAGACAAAACACCCACAGAGATGATATGTTTCAATGTTGTTTTAGTCCAAATAAATCTCCTTCTTTCAGTGCACTCTAATAATCAAAGGCTGACAGAATGGCGTCGTGACTGGGCAGAAACCCAGCCTGTACAGTTTGAATTAGGTTAGTAAGTTTAATTTTTAACTGTATAGGCTAGTGGTACATTTTTTACTAGATACTTACTGCTATACTCTTTCTAAAATAAATGATTCAAATAATGAATGTGTTTCAGTTACAAATTTCAGGAGATTCAGTCAACTATCGGGTTGAGGCGGTGACGTAGCCTTCGATACTATGTATATCTATGTTACGTTACAACCTACTATCAAGTAGTCTAATTTGTTAACAAAAAATATGAGTCTCTTAGATGATCTCTTTATAGACTCTTTCTCCTCCGATTCATTTCAAGCTATTAAAAGTATGTACAAGGACGAAGCGTAGACACGTTTAAGACGCAAGTGGCTTCTTTGCACTGTACACATGTTAAAAGTATTTAAAGATAAAGCATGTTTGTGCGAATTACTGCAAATGAGCAACATAAATATATTTTGAATTACTTGGATTTTACTTATTAATTGATGTGTTGAGAAAGCAAACAGTTTTTAATTTTAGTTGCAAGATGGAACGCAATGGTTCCGAGACTATTAAATTACCTCTTAGACAATTTGAGTTGAATCAAAACACAGGAACGTTATTATGGAGAGAAAACAAAAAAACCGCAAGAATATTGGAAGCTACTTCTTTTACTGCGCTGTAGCTCCTGACCTTGGTACATACTATGACATCAATGGCAGCGCGCTTGAATAGCAAAATAAAGGATTATTTCACATCATCACATACAAAAGATAACTTGCGATCTACCAGCCTGTTGTCATTTAACGTATAAAACTGTGTGGTACAGGATATCATAAAAATAAACTACATTAAAGAACATAAATGCGTAAATACTATAGGTAAACTATATATTTGAATAATCGTCTCAATGGCTGTTTTACAAATTAGTGTGAACGGTTAGCTCATGAATATCTTTAAACCCCGTCGGGCACATTGGACATGTAAATGGGCAAAGTCTGGAAATGTGTGCAATGTGAAGACAATTTCGTTTCCGGAATCTCATCGGTAGCCGTTATGTAAGTTTGTTTGAAATGCGCAAAATATCAAGCATTTCATCTAGCCGAATTTGAGTTCAAATCTTGCATGTACTTGGGTGAATATTTCATTTCGTGCATATTACGCGTCAGACGATAAATAATATATAAAATATTGATAGAATTAAAACCTAATATTATTTTCGTATAGTTTACTTGAGTCTTTACTATGTGCAATCGTTAAAAAAGAAAATTTTTAATTAAAACAACATTAAATTTTAAAACTAAAAATAAAATTCTAATTACCAGCAATGTCCCATTTCCCAGATTTTACTTTATTGTTACATCTTGTTAGAAACCGTGCATGAAGAACAGATGTTTTATCACTTTTTAATATAATACAATAGGCAGTCTATTCATAGTACATTTTTTATGAATAGAAGAACATACTAAAGTGGTATCTTACCACTTTGAAAAATGTCCTTACAGTTCCCTATAATTACCATCTAACGATAGTTTCGCTCTGATATTTTAATATTTTCGCGTAGCTGTGTATCTTGCCTAACATAATATATTCGGCGACAGTCACCCCTTTGCCACCGAGTCAAACACACGCCTGAAAGAGAGTTTATGGCTACAGAAATTAAAATTATCCTATGAAATTCTAACGTTGTTCAAAATATTTCTACAAACCATTCATTTTATATAAATTATGTATGTTCAATATTTTATCAATAATTAATATGGGATTAATATGGATGAGTGCTTTTTTATTTCTATAATTTTTACAAGTCTGTAATGTAATAGAATATTTATTAATTACTAGTTATACTTTTCCTTCGAAACGGTTTGACCGATTTTGAGGAAATTTTATATGTATATCCAGTAGGTCTGAGAATAGGTTGTTATCTATTTTTTATACTCTTAAGTGATAAGGGTGGTCTACCCCAATTTTTTTTATTTTATTTTTTTGGATAAAAATTTTTATTTTCATGTTTTTAGGTGGTGGCATTAAAAATACATACAACCCTACATTTTCACCTTTCTACCATAAACCCCTATTTTTTACTAGCGATATCAGTAATTAATAATTTTCAACCCAGGTACTGATTAATTATCACTTGATCAGTTATCCCCTCCAGGCGTCTACCGGTGTCACTTCTGAGACCCAGTAAACATCACGGAGTAGGGATGAGATCTCTTTTCTCACTACCTACAGTTTTCGGCCATTATTATTATTGTTTGTGCATCAATCGTAATAGTGACATTTACAATTATCATTTTACTATTTCAGTGTTATCTATATCTATTCTAATAAATAAAATTGGAATGTTTGTTTGTAATATTTAAATAACCGCTTTTTACAACATGCATATGAATGGATATAAGATACATATACCAAAATAACATTTTTTACTATTTTTGTCAGTCTGTCTGTCTGTTTGTTCCGGCTAATCTCGGAAACGGCTGTACCGATTTTGACGGGATTTTCACTGGCAGGTAGCTGATGTAATAAGGAGTACTTTTATTTCTACCATATAACTTTTTTGTTAAATTCCATGCGGACGATGTCGCGGGCACAGCTATTTTTTAAATAAATTTATCGTTAATTCATATCACACCATGTTTTTCACACGGACAACTGTACGTGGCATGCTCTCGAGTGGGCAAACCATCCAGTTTGTTTGTGTTAGCTAAAGGTGGGATAAAAAAAATATTGTGCACTCTATTGCGTTAAGATATTGTTTTTTAGTATACTTATTATAAGTAGCGATATATGTAATTTATATGGCAAAACAAGTTTACCGGATCAGCTAGTAACTATACATATAATTTTTATTAAGTCTACTAAATTATTAAGGATTAATGAGCAATTTAAGTAATCCCATTATTGATTTAATTTATTTCAGAAAAACTAATTTATTTGCCTTTTTATTCCATTTTTATTTATTGTAACTATTAAAATTTGAGATGAAAATTATGTTATTAATTAAAACTACAGTTTCTATGTAAATTTAAAGTAATTATAATAAGTAAAAGGCTGATTCACTATTTTAGTTCTAATTCCCATTTTCACCTTTTTCTCATTACCATAAATTGTATCTAATCCCCATAAGTAATAAATCTCATTTCCGTTTAGTAAAAAAATAAAAAGCTCTGTAATTCCATAACCGTAAGTCTGATTGCTGTCCCTTTCTAAGATTTTTTTACTATTATTATTCACTTCTTAAAAATCGTATAAAGAACATAATAACGTTTCATTATTTATCTTTCTTCAAAAACATCATAATATGTACGATATTAAATATTCACCCACTTTGTATTGTTTTAACCTACATCAAAGAAGCATGCGGTGCTATGTTTGTGTGTATGTATTTGCTATTGGTACCAGCCAATGCATCACTGAAGTGTTGGCTTCTAGGAGTCATGAATATTCATATTTCGTTTTGAATAGTTTTCATCAAAGATAGGAATATTGCAATCATTCCGCTTCAGGAGATCCTCTGACGGCTCTTTTGAAGCTATAACGTTCAGAGATAAAAGAACTGACGGTAATATTGCTGCTTTGGATAGTCCGGGTTACATGTATCAATGTTTATTTTGTGAATAACATGGTTACGTTCTCAAAGAGATAAAATAGTATTTTTAAACTAAAACATGGAATTGTTAAAAAAGAACCCGTATAATTTAGTCCTGTTTTGCAATTCGTCCTATACCAAGATTATTTTATAACTTGCATATTTTCTTTATATCAACTCAGTAATAAGTTCAAATTAATTAAGTGTACGTATCCACGTACATTGGAATATCCATTCCAATTATTATACCGTAACAATTGTGTTCGATAGAATGGTACTTTTCAAAACACGATGTATTGTTGGAAGAAGAAATGCACTCAAGGGAAACAAAGGCATGTTTGTTTGGTACCTATTGTTGTTCGTATACCGTTAAAGTATAAAATGTTCCACTGTATGGTGTTCAGATTTTAATTTTTATTCGTTTTCTATACATTTTAGTATATCTCTATATGTATATAGTTCAGATTATTTAATTATATAAATGTATGTTGCAATCATGCTCATAAGTCAACATTTACAGATAATTCGTGTTTAAGAATCCGTAATAGAAATATTTTATGTAAAAAAATATGCAATAAGATTTTGAAGTAACTTAAAATTAAGTCATTTCACTGAATGGATAAAAAATATGTTTCATATCCCTACAATAGTATTAAAAAAAGTTAGTAGTTAAATTAAAAGATTGAGGACGGCTAATAATATGAATTTTACACCGTAATTTAAAATGGTTTGAAGTGTAAGATTAACAGAGCAAATATGTATAAGTTTGAAAATTATGTTTGATATTTCATTGAAACCTAAAATAATACACAATACACCCTATTTTTATGATAGTTGAATGTCAAAGTGATATAAATATACCAAAAATCTACGAAGTGTTTCAGCATGTTGACAGTCTTATCACTACTTTTGACCTAGATTGACAATTTGTTCGATTACTTGTTGACTTAATTTTTTACATATTTGTGTACACTTCTCAAGATTTATTTTCGGATCGGTTTGCGATGATAATTAACGATTTGGATACGAATGTTTGGTCAATAAAACAAATTTTTTTATTTCATAAAACTTAGTGTTTTGGTAATTTTTGTAGCAGCCACGGCAGAAGAGGTCCTGCCCAAACGTTGATGTGCCCAATATTAAGGAATTAAGGATATTAAGAATATTAAGGAATATTAAGGAATCCAGGATCCTGGTAAAATAAGATTAAACCATACAGTAACTCTTAAAAACATAAAACAAGCCACAACATCGGTCCAGCTGTTCAGTTCAGTGATATGCGACGTATAGAACAATTTTTTGAAATTCTTGCCATTACTTCAGATTCCGCTGAAGTATTAAAAAGTGTCATAGAATCCCAAGGTTTTTATCGGCTTGTCATATCACTGGAAATGGAAATTCAGAACATTTTTAAATATTTCCTCAAGTCAAGTGGCGTAATTGCATATAGTTTACTGCAAATTAAGCGATGGTGCCTGTCTGTCTGGTTATGGTGTGATGGAAAATTCAACAGGTACTATTAACGGCCCTGTTATGTACAGTTTTGTGTTTCAATCCAGTTTTGGTTATTTGAGATGTGTTAATCGTGTACATACAACCAAAAGAAACAACCAATTTCCGTACAAAAGAACATTTTGTACGATGTTATTTTTCCTACCGAAGTTGTAAAACATTGTCACGTACCTTCCGAAGCTTACGAATCTGTGCATGCTGTGTATCGGGAATTTATTACCTGCCGTACTGTACTCTTGAAGTAAGATTATTATTACCATAAAATAATGGAATATTACGTATTCCACTCCACAGTAGATTTTTTTACATTAAAACATTTCCTGTAAAACTATATCAGGGTTTCTGCTTCTTACAATTTACATAAGGAATCATAATAGTTTGTACTTTAGGATTTCCAATTTACATAAGGAATCATAATAGTTTATTCATAACTTATGAATCACTCCTATTGTATAATACTATGTAACTCTTTATTTATAGAAAATCTTGCTCATAACTTTATTAATACTGTTTGTTTAAATATAGTTCAATTTTGTACACTTCCTCACTTCTAACAGCCTTAAAATATTCTGTTTAATTGTAATTCGCGAGAACATTTCATGTTGATTTAATATCTATTTAGAGAACGGACTTGAAACTTCAAATAGAGTGTAGAAATTCAACAGCAGCTCGCTGAGAATTCATAATAATCTTAATAGTTTGGATAAATAAATGTGTCTTAATATGGAACTCTCTCCAAGAAAAGCGATTTAGACCAGGTTTACTATATAGCTTTATTATTTCAATTATTAATTTTATTTACTTTTGTAACAATTATTAAACTTACATATTTTCTATTATATAAATGCTTTTTAAGTTTACTTAAATACAATATAATACAACAGAAAAATCTTTATGGCACACTAGGAAATAACAAGAAGATATCAATAAATATTCAATAATTTCGAGTTAGCACAATGCGGTCTCATCTCTGTTAGCGATTTTTCGTGTAATTCTTTTTTATTCGATATTTTATATCAAGGTAAATAATATTTGAAATAATACGAAAACAAATATCAAACAGTTTTGTTGACGTCAGGCCATAGATACTATTGAAAAAATTGAACGAGATCATTGTAATGTAAATATTTGTAAATCTTTTTAATGAAATATGTAAAAAAGCATTGCTTTTTAGCTGCTGTTCGGTTATTTAATGTTTATAAGAAAATACACTCTGTATTGACAAAAAGGCAAATCAGAGATAGAGACGGATTTAGTCTAGCGTACTGACCCACTCGCCATGGAGATACAAAAGTAATGACAAGCAAAAACTTCCATTTTAAATACAAAAATAGTTGGCCACAATATAATCAGCGTCAGCATAAGCCCTTGATCGAAGTAGAGCGATTTTCAGCGCCCTGTGGTAGACACTTTAGCGGGCCTCCACAGGGCACGGGTCTCGCCTTGTAATTAAGAATGGTTAGATCATATTCTACCTCGCTGCTTTATTGCAACTTTCAGAGGGGTTAGTGGCCAATTCAAGATTAGGAAGTTTTTAAGGAAATTTTTCACCTATGAATGTGAAATGGGTCAACCATCCCACTATCGACCGCCCCCGCAATTACTTAACTAGATAACACAGAGAGCTTCCTATTTATTTAAACTTATTAACTTCATTAATGTAATAAAATTTATTAATCGGTTACTACTGTTATTACTCCTCCATGCTACTTCAGAGTGGATTGGAAAAGGAATGAAATGCAATTCAATCGTAGGATTTATCTACCACTACAAGGTCTCCAACGTTAACGTTGCTGTGAAGGTGGATTGCTGAATATTATCATAAAAGAGCTTATCGCATCTACTAGAAAATCATAAAACTATTAAATACATTATTAAAGAAAAATTAACAATATATACTTTTTGATAGTATCAGGCGTTGCTTTGCGGAAATTCATTGTATTAAATTAGTATTAATTTACTTTGCAACAATCCGCAAATACAATGTATGATGGTATATATTTCTATACTAACACGTGTTTCACTCCGAAACAGAGCATCACGCAACGAGTGTTAACCACAAAGTGAGCGCCGGCTATTTTTTTTTCCCCTCTTACGGGAGGAGGATGGTGAATGCTACATGCATACCAGCGCAGCCGTCTGCGCTGGTTATGTGGGCTCCTTTGGCCGTGCGGCCTCTAAACCTGCATCGGATGCGACCCTTCTTTAAGGAAAGAAGGATGCTAGCGGCGCTCCCGAGGGAGCATGCGCTTAGAAGTTAACACTGAAGGTGTTGTCGGATGGAGAGATTATGTGTCATCTTATGGATGCCACTAACTGTTGAGGTTAGAGCTTTTGACTGTGGGCTGCCAGTCGGCAGTCCAAGTCAGACGAGAGCTGGTCGGTGGGATCTGAGAGGGCGTTCCTCGGCTTCCGGACTTGATGACCTGATAGATGAGGAGCGGTGTAATCCGCTGCTTCTCTAATTAACGGAATGGAGTGTTCCTCCGAGGACTTCAAGGTTGTAGACTAGCCTTTGATGACTTGTTGGATTGTGGGGAGTTTTAAATCCCTATGTACATAGGTCGGCGTTCCTAACGCACCAGTCGGCGTTGTTTGCCTTTCTACGGAAGAAGTTTATTTTTTATTTTATTTTATTTTTTATGGAAAACTTACAGCTAGAGAAGCTAATTACAAAGTTTTCACGAATATACATAACATTATATAATATTAAAGAGAATCGGTAGTTACAAAAATAACAACAGTAACAAACAAAAGATAGGGTTTTAGAGTTCCAGGTGATACATGTATATAATATTATACCAAGAAAGACTATGAAAATTACAATAGTGTTTTTCTGATACTAAATACCATAATATAAGAAATATAATTTAGGTTTCATTTCGGTTACATATTTATGTTATAATTACGAAAAAAAGAATTTAAACTAATGGTTTGCCTTAACTTTGACACGCTCATATTGAATAAGTCAATATCATACTCTCGGGCGACAATATTTAATGATGTACACGCTCTGTTATAAAAAGAAGAATTCTGCCTGTAGTTGGCCTTTGATGAGTGGACATAAAGAGGTACCGGTGACCTGGAGTTGAGTCTCGGGATTTTAAACAGAATATTATTTAGCATTTTGGGAGAGTCGACCGAGTCATTTACGATATTAAACAAGTAAGTCAAGTCAGCCACATTTCTACGTTCATACAACGGACGTATATGATGGATTCTACATTGTTCAGCATATTCTGTTCTTGCGCTTTTGGTCCTGTATTGTAGATATCTGAGGAATCGCTTTTGTATACGTTCAATAAGAGTCACATACGTATCATATCTAGAGTTCCACACTTGTGACGCGTATTCAAGATGACAACGAACAAATGTGCTGTATAGAATCTTTAATGATTTTATATTTTTGAATTCTGCAGATAGTCTTAGAACAAAGCCGAGTGCTCTCGATGCCTTGCTGACTATATTATTTAAATGCGTATCGAACAGAAGTTTTGAATCGATGGTGATATCTAAGTCTTTAATTGAATTAACTCTAGTAAGAGAAGTGTTATTGATTGTATAGTTAAATTATATAAGGTTTGGTTTACGTGTAAAAAAGCATACGTAACATTTGGATACGTTTAAGTCTAGTTTAGATTGATTGCAATAATTTTGAAATGAATTAAGATCTTTTTGAAGATTAACTGCGTCATCTATAGAGCGTATTGTGTGCATGATTTTAACGTCATCTGCGAATAATAAAATTTTAGAATAAGTGAAACATTTTTTTATGTCATTTACTTATTTACTTATGACTATTTGGATTGAGTAGAGGACACTATGACATCACCGGTCGAATGTGTACACCTTGTAGGGCGTTCTCTTGCTTCTGAGGGACATTTTACTGTGTCGTCCCAACAAGCTGTTGAGGCGGCTCATGTAAAAGCGGACGGAGTTGTCACCTTTCCAACGTGGGGCTTGAAGGTGAACCTAGAGTCTAGCGTCACACCCAAGTATTTGGCTGTGGGCTTCCAGGGGACAGGGGTGCCTAACAAACGGATATGGGGATCATCGAGTCCACGTCTGATCTTATAGTGGAAACATACCGCGGAGCTCTTCTCCGCATTAACCTCGATGCGCCATTTGGAGAACCATTTTTACGTGTTTACGTGGGTCAAACGGGTAAAAATTTTGACACACGTTACCGGGAACATATAGCCGCGTGCACTCGATTGGCAGGCTACCATCTGCGGGTCACTTTTGTCTCGATATGACGCCGGTCTTTTTTTGGGTCGATTTTACGGTAAATAATGTTAAATCGTAAATGAAGATGAGAAGTGGGTGCTATACAATAAACCTGTACGAAAAAGACATAGCTTTCTTCCAAAGAAGCATCTCTTCCGACACATCGACCATTACTATTCTTCTGGAACCATACACTATGAATTGCTCGAACCTGGTCTGAGCGTTACAGCGACAATGAACAACTCGAACTAATGAAGCAATAGCTCATACAAAAATGTGTTTGGTCATTAACAAAAAAGGATTCTTAAAGACCTTAACGCGAAGTTTCACGGTGCAAAAATACCATAGGAAAAAATAAAGAAGCTTGAAGAATAACTAACTTATTCATCAGATTTTCTGAATTCGGATCTTTGAATTGAATCTTTTCAAATCTTTTGACATACATTAAGAGGTAGAAATTTTAACAAATTGAGGAAGTTAAATCACTCCTGGAAAAGGTTTAAAATGACAAATCGAACGACTTCTTAAAAAGGAAACCGCTGAAACTGCTTTTACGCTGGTAAAATTATGGAAATTGTTTGTTAACTAGTATTTAAGATCTCTTTAACAAATAAATGTTATTCGCCAGCAAAAAAATTTGGTCACTATTTGATCTCTTTATATTTTCTGATTAAGTATAGTATAAAATATGTTCTTACCTGGTAGACGATGATAAAATCATCTTCTTCTCGACAGACCGCTGAGTGTTTCGTGACACCTGAAACAAACATAACTTGAGTGTTGTGCATGTACATATATAGTCTTTTCATAGATTTTCGGCTTCGTACAGGCTCAATAGACGTTGTCTCACAATATGGTTCAATATTTCGGGTTATGAATATAGCTAAAATATGTTAAAAGGTTGACAAAGGTACCATCTATCGAATTCGCAGTACTATGAACTATTATCTCGATACAACTAATGTATTGTGTAGATATGTATTCAATCAGGTTGTTCAGAAGTTACACGATCACCTAGAATAGTACTTATGATATTATATTCACGAGTATGAAAATCAGTATATTACTAGTCGGTTTAATTGTTTGTCGATTTGAGGAAACTGACAACTGTTAAATGTCTGGCGTTTGCTTTAATTCAATAATTTCAATAATTTATTTCAAATAACAGTCAAGAAATTGTTGTATCAAAATGCATATAGTTTCCGTCTGTTACCATTGTAGACTAATTTAGAAATTCTCAACGAGTGGTGTCATTATCATGGAGTAACTGTTAACACCAGCAAATGTTAAGCTATATTAGTAGGTAGCGCGAGACGACTGTATTAATTTTACGACGGCACCTTGCCCATCATCTTTTACAACAAAACCATTTGTCACCAAATGATTTTGTTGAAAACTTTGATCTGTACATAGATATGACTAAACTGGCGGGCACAGCATATTCCTGATATGAGCGGCAAAGTGGTCCTCATTGGGTTCACTCAGTAATTTGAAGCAATTAATTTACCGTCCAGGTAATAATGCTTTGGAATAAACTACCGATGAAGATCAGAAAAGCACCATCCAATATCACATTTAAGGGAACAGGCCTCTGGTTACTTAAAATCATCGGTCAGTTAAAAATTTTACTAATATTCTTTCACAGTAGGAAACTCTTAATTATGTATTATATGTATAGCACTAAATTTCCTCGCAAAAAAATAAAATTTTTATATATTCCTAACTTTTTTCGATCCTCAATTATTTATTTTTTACATGGCAATCGCCACAATACATAACTGAGTACATTTTTCTTCATATTTATTTTTGCTATGTAAATATGTTGCATAAATTAATTATGGTATTCACTTCACAGAACAGTACAATTTTTAAAGAGGATGTGCATCGATTCTTTTCTTCTATTCTAATGGAAATTATATGAAATATGAAGCCTGGAAGTCTATTACTCAAAAAAATACTCTATTTAATTTAAATATAAAATCTGTAGGTTTTATTGTCTTAAAACATGAAAAATGGTTTGCCCAAAATCTCTGTGGGGTGCTATTTTCTTAAAAAAATCAACTTATCCGTTATTTTTTTTATTCAAAATAATATTCATTCAGTCTTCAAAAAAGATTTTCTATGTTCTATGTTCGTGTATATGTATTTTTTATATGTAAAGCCATAACGCTGTTGTTTATAAACCGATTTTGATTTTTATTTTTTAAGTTCTTGTATTTAGTCCCTTTTAAATATGGTGAGAGTCTGATGATAAATTCTGATGATACAGAGAAAGAGAGTACAATCATGTTTGAAAACATTTTATCGCTGTAGTGTGCCAGCATCATAAAAGGCCCTTCCGCGTAAAAAGTTTAGTAATATGTAACCATATAATGTGACAAAAATTCTAAAAAATATTGATGTAGGAACAAACTTCCATTGACAAATTTGTTCATCGTTACTGTTTTATTATTGTGTACTTTATGGTTGTGAGAGATTTTTCCTTTATAAAGTTTATAACCTGTTCAAGAGGATAGTTTTATTTTATCAGTACAACTATTTTTATCTTGGAAGCCCCTCGACTTTTTTCCCCTGCATTCATAAAAATAATAAAGTTTCCTTTTACATGAAAGACCATCTGACAGATACAACTTCCATAGGATGCGCTATATAAAAATCCTGGATGATTGAACAATGACAAAATTTGTAATATGATGCTTACATGACATCATTATATTATATACTATGAAAGGAGTATAGTAGTATCTTTACTAATAAATTGATTGATTCACGACGAAGGTTTAGATTAGGTTAAAACTGTAACAAAAACAAGTTGCAATTGTTTCGGCTAACTAGTGAAAACAAAACAGACGTACTAGGAATTAATAAATTATTTTTAAACTTTGAATAATCAAATTTATTTTTGTCCCTGTATTCGAGTCAATATATATATATATATATATATATATATATATATATAATTTTTGTCTCTCTGATAATATATCACACTAAAACCATTTAAGTAACTTATGGGTTTATAATCTAGGATAATTTCATCCAGTAAATGAATCTATTACGACGGAAAATAAAATCAAAGTTATTACGTAAAGACATTACATGAAGAGAGCAAGAAATAAAGTTTTGGCTGCGTAGCTGCAGTTATTGTGATATATTTTTAATAAATAGAACTTAAAAACCCATTCTTAATCAATGCGGATGCTATTACTAAACGTAAGACGTAAATTTTCTTAAACGAAACGAGGCTTTCCACTACAAAAGTATATCAAGTACAGTAGACACTTGAGGCAAATATATTTATTATATATACTTATTTATCTCATATATTATCGTTGGAAGAGGAAACGTTCTCGGTTACTCGCTTTAACGTTACTTATTTATATTCATTCCTCAATTAAAGAACTTCTTGTGTAAAATACGAATAGAATTACCATTTAAGTCGAGAATTTTCTTGTTCATAATCTTAATTTACGAGTACATATTGCAAAAATTACGAGGAGAGAGAAAATATTTCGCCTTCACTGTAGTATTTATACACTGTAACAAATTTTGCGTATTCACACTCTACACCTAGTGCCTAGTTGTCATTGCGGTTGTGATGATTTGATCCATGTATTCACAAGTAATAACCGAACCTACAACAATTGTTAATCATTTCATTCATCGGGCGTTATTGAAATATTTCATGTTTACGCCATGCAATGAAACCTCGTGATCAATGTACCCATTGTGAAAAGCTGCCAGAATATTCATGTAATAGGCTTACATATTATAACTATTACACTACATCTGTAATGTAAACTGTGTAGTGATTTCGGATTTTGGTGTGAGTTGATTTACGCAAATTTTACGTATGTATAAGTAGAATGAACAATTATTATCTAAGTATCACGTGATCAGTCTTTGTTGCAACTGGTAAAAGAGACGATGAAGAATTGGACGTACTCGGAGCTATGCGGACCCTTTGAAAAGCATAATATTTGTTTAAAATCAAGAACATCCTTAAAACCATCAGGCTGAACCGGCAGTGTAGTAATCCAAACAGAACCCTTGAAATCCAAACTTCAGATCAATTAGTGCCGCGATAGTCAAATACACTTGATAATATCAATATTAATGCTGCGACAGTAAATGAAACTACACGTCACTGCGATAAACTGGTATAATGATGATAAGGAAATCAGAGCTGTATAACAAATCATATTGAATATATTGATCTGCAAACATAAATTGAGGTCACTATTATCTTCCATTAATCTCTGAACTGTATACAGTTAAATAATGTATTATATTCTAATACGGTTTCTAATAACTTGTAAAAATTCTTCCAAACCGTTCATTTGAAAAATACATGTATACATATAGTATACGAGTATAAGACATAGATATTAATTAGGTTAATAATCTCAGTTTTACATGCCAACAAAACCAGCGCTTACCGACAATAAGTATACACATAAATAAAAAACCCTTCCCACGATGTTACAACCTAAGCTTATGATGTGTTCAAACCTTACAAAGATTGCCTTTTATGTTTCCCAACAAAAATGGTTGCTCCGCTAGTAACTTAATTAGATTCTGGTGCGCCGGCGAACATTTTATTTTAAAATTTAAAAGTTCAATTATAATGAAGGGACCCGATTTTCATTCCATATTTATAAAACTATTATGTTAAGGTGTGTGTTTGAAATAAAGATATAAATGTGATATATGGTAATGGAGTCAAGTCTGTTAGACGTCGCTTGACTCAGCATTATCATAATGAATACTGACCGTAATTTAATATCAGATATTCCGTCTGTTCGTATGCCGGCTACTAACATAAAATAGGAAGCGAAACTTTATATGTATAGTACAATGTCACGTATGTATGCAAAGAGTAAGCACATACGTAAGATAAGCCACATATCCGCGCCAAATAATACGTATAAATTATATGTCACGTACATTTTAGTACATAAGTCCTAGCAAACAAGGCATGAGAACATTGAGATTACAGAGAGTATTCTTAAGGGATATTGTCTGTCTTTACAACATCCACCCACACCCCTTTCGGCACCGCGCGCCATATCATAGCGCCCTGCCGTTCCTCACATCTCAGTTATATAATATGTATTCACATGACTAGAGATTGTGTTTCGGTAGGGTTCAACGTCGAGGTAACATTCACTTGTTGCAATTACAGTTAATAGAGAAGTTTAAACAGATCAACGGTATGGGGGCCACAGAGTAAGATCCTATGTTTGGGGAATAATATTGAGCAATATCAATGAACCACTAGGAGTAAATTCTTACTCTATTGTATTTCCATTACTGTTCGGCTAACCATTCTTCCTCCATAACCTGATTCTAATGAACCAATTTTATTTCATATGTTATTACCGTATAGAACCATACATTTTTTATATGTACGTACTCGTAGTAGGCAACTTTAGACAGGCGGTCTTTAGGAAGTCCCATTTGGTTTAGAGATAAATAGGTATGCTCAACTGAGTTAAGCTTACATTAGCATGTCTTAAAACGTACGTAATAGCTACTATCCTCGCAAAACCCTTTCCAAGGGCTTCGTTTTTGTTATTGTGAAGGAAATATTCAAAAGGTACAACAGCGCTCTGGGTAAAGGTTGCAGTTATGTGTGATTCTTCCCCATTAAACCCCCTGCTGCAATTATACGGCACACAAGAAAAGCTTCGAAATCTGGTGTAAGCACACAGATGGAAAGCTTTAGTTAGATGGCGTAGAGCTCTCAAACAAAGCGAACTTTTTTTGCGAATGCGAGAGTGAAAATGCGAGGTAAACAGTAAGCGAGTTTCGTTGTTTTAGACTACTATTAACAAAAGTGGAAGCATTCAAGACTTATATTACCATTATACAGTGAGCGTGAAGTTGGCTATGTTGGCACTATGACAAAATTAAAACTAAAGTTGACCACTACGGAGTGGTGTCATGCAATATGCTGTAGGCTGTAATTACGAGTGGAGGGTTGAGTTAAGGTTGAGGGATAATGGATTGAAGATATAAGAATAAGCATATTATAATGTTGAACTAAGCTGATGTGTTTGAAACAACAACAACAACAACAGATCCTTGGTATTGTGCAACAAAACATTATACGGAAAGTTTATTCTAATAAAATTTTTACTTCAATACAATTACACCAAGTAAGTGGAATGTAGTTTTCTAGTTGGTAAAGCGAGCGAACATATTAAAACCTTGTTCACTCTTCAAGACATCATACTGCAATGACTCGGAAGCAAACCTAGTTATTCCAGTCCTTTGCCGTTCGCAAAGCATTGCATTTCCTTTTCGAATCAGGCCATTAAAGAGTTCTTTCTCCCTCATTGGCGGATGTGGGTAATCGTCAATCATTTGCAAGTTCAACGTTTTCTTCCTTTATATGTGTTTCCGAAACATACATATACTTAAAAATTGTTCGCGCTCGTAGTATCGAATGTAATATGAAATATTGTCATTATTGGCATGTTCTTTCTCTTTCTTCCGCTCCACGATCCCGCATTTATGCAGGGAACGTGAACGTGAAGGCATGGTAAGTTAATAGCTAATGATCAGCGCTGACGGACTTGAACATCAAAGCACATGGAGTGGAATGGAAATTTATCATAATAAGCGTATCTTAGTTATAGGAGAAAACACTAGTGAAAAATGCAGTTGGTGGTTCAACACCACTGTGGGAGCCGCCTGCAAGGAGCAGCTAACTTGTGTGCCTGCTCAGATTCTTCCCTCGTTACTTAACTACTTATCTTTAGATAAAAAAACCCATAACCATTCCAAATACATCTCACACCACAGGACCTTATTTACCTTACACCTTTATTGCCGCAAGCAATGAGATTCTTAAGAGCTTGGTCATAGTAGAACGGTTCGAGTAAGCCGTGCACTTCCCGCAAATTAATGTTTGTTAACCAGAATTATCAATGCTTATACTACAAACGAAATGAACGAAGATTTGAAGATAATCAAAAGTTTCTCAGTTATCTAGTTTTATAATAACTTCCAAAATCATTAAAAACTTCAGTGTCCGTAAAACTTATAAATGGTCAATTCTTCGTTTTTCCACAACAGCAGTTTAAAATCGCATTGCCATTTATTTGTTTCCGGTGCCTTAATCTTCTGAGTTCCCTACAAGTTCTAATTTGAAATACATATCTATATAAATACTTTTTTAATAACAACTAGAAATGTTAAATAATCCCTATCCTTAGTTATTAGTATCAATTCTAAATATATTTAAGTGTTAAGGATGATGGAATTTTACGTAAGCAATTTTACGTAACTTCAAGAATATTAATAAAGTTGAAAATTAATTAGAATACTGAGCAAAAGCGCCCTAATAATTACATTTTAACTTTGAATCTGATTTGAAATCTGATCTGAATATTTTAACTCAGGGTTGTTGAATTTTCTGCCACAGACCGAAACCATATTGTCATTCTCTTTGATCATCATCTTTTGCCTCATACATGCAGTAGAATTGAGTCCATGCAGCTAGTATTGTTCAAATCGGGTGTTACTTTAATAATTAAGTGCCTTATTCATGAAATGAAAGTTTTTCTATCTGTCCACTGAAAATTCGACGGTGTCGATTTCCATCTACGACAGCTAAAGATTTGTCATTAATCTTATTTTTTAAAAATAATGTATGTGTGTATGTATGTTCACCTAAACTCGAGAACCGTTAGCCCAATTGATAAGGTGACATGTCCAATGCGATAAACATAGTTATGTTAGCGCCCGATAGGTGGCGCTGGTGGCAGTGATTTTTATCTTTTGAACCATAGGTCGAATTGATATGCAATGTAGTATGCTGCCAGCATGGGAACAGTAATAAAACTAAACACAACCAAAATATAAAGTGCTTCAGAATAATAAAAAATCATAAGTAATAAAAAAAAATTATTTACGTATTAAAAATTGTAGATTTTTTTAGGTGAAGCGAAGCGCACCGGACTTCAACTAGTCTTCAATAAAAAAGCAACGGAGTTTTGTAATCATTTAAGACAAAATATATATTTTTTAATTTATTGTTTATCTATTTTTTTTATTGTAATAAATATGTCGGAGATGGTCATTAGTATAGAAGTGAAACGAAACTCAGCACGATATCCAAGTGATGGCAGCACCGCCGCGATGACGTCGATACTCGACTAACATCGTGCTACAACAGAGTCTAGCTAGTGGAGTGACGCCGGATGGAGCCACAGTTTACATTCTGCGGTCGAAGTGATCGGTTCCTCCGCACTAGGAACTGTTACTTGTTTCGTTTGCCCAGTGTGAAGTGTTTGTTAACAATTAATTAAAAATTACGATTATACGCCCATTCGACACTGCTACAAAAACTACTGGCGTTTGCCGACAAATATATATATTTGTAATTACTCCTACTCGTTTAATGCATACCATAATTAAGATCTCATCGTGAAGCATAGTATCACAAGTGGCGTCAACGTCACTGGCGGGACAGAGAAGAAATCAATGAATGCGCTTGTTGACTGGCTCATCAATACCACAGTCGGACTTCTCGGACCTTGCAAAAGGCATGTAACTAGCATAAGCGGAATAGCTTTACCTATTTACAAGTAGGTACATTCGATAAACTGGGTAGGCAGTAAAGACCACTGTCTTCCAACGAACCGAAAGTTCACATGGATGACCTTTATATCAGTGGGGGAAACTGAATTAAGGTCATGGATTCTTCAAGGCCTCTTGCACCCCGTCTTCCTCATTATTGTGTTGGCCTCTATGTGAAATCCAATATGACAAATCCCACCAATTAATTGTCCTACGCTAGAATTTTATTTTTGGCTAGAGCACGTCCTGACATCGTTCGGGTTCAACAATATATATATATATATATATATATATATATATATGATATAGAATGATTTACCTTTCTAATGGTGAAACAATTTTTCATATAGATACCGTGATTCTGGAGATTACCTTTCGCATTTACACAAACTCACAAAATCCGCTCTCTCTATATAATATTAATATAGGTTCCATTTAGTACGGAAACAAATTGAGAAATTTACTACTATGTACTATAATTCATAACTACCAAATATTAGCAAATGCTGTACATAAACGCGAAGCTGTTTTTAGCACGCATTCATTTTAATTAGTCATAGCTTAGGGCGGTGGGTCAGCGGTTCATGATTTATACGTGATTAATTTAATTGTGATTAATATCATTTACACGGACTTTTCAAAATTCACCTTTTTACAGGCAAAAACGTATAATTACATTCGTTTGATCGAATAATAATTATAACTAATTATTTTGCGGACATGTTCAAAATCCATAGATGTTAGTTAAATAGTAGTTACGAGTACCTACAACATACGTAAGTGTAAATTTTAGCGTATTTACAGTATATAAATCAAATGTACAAAAGGTTTACAAAATGTAACAACCTATACGGCACTCAAATTTCCTATAGGAATTTAAGGTACCCACCCACCTAAGGTATCTATTTATAACTCAATTATTTATAAAGCAACGCTGTATATTTATTTGCAAAATCTCTAGGCACATTTAATTAAATAATGCTTAAAAGCAAACAATAGGTAGCTTCGGCAGTAGGTTTATATACTTAAATATTTATTTAATATGCTTAAATATTTATTCAGTAGAATAACTAGGTCTGTAAGTGTTGTATTGTGTGTGTCGAAAGCGAAAACATCGACATCAGTTGATTTATTACTAGAATAAAGCCGAAAATTTTTCGCTCCAAGCCTAAATTATCTCACATGAAGACCAGCAATCTCAAACAAAAGCGAACATGATTGTGTTCCACTTGTTAGTGTTACACGGTTTCAGTTTTCCTCTGAATGTCAACCGTTGAGGGTAGATTCTACATCCTCTATTTATAAAAGTTGCTCTGTTCCTCAATAGCGTAGGATAATATTGAGTCTGAAGTGACAAGTTACGTAATTGCTTTTTTTTGTATTTGTGTATGATTTCAAGGACTAAAAAGCAGACGGGCCACCTGATGTGCAACCCAAGATGAGTCGCCCATGCATCGCCAGCCCTGAAAGAGAGCTCTTTTTACGCCTTTCTTGAAGTACCCTTTCCAAAGCTCATTCCACAGTTTACACGTTTTTTATGTTCCATTTAACGAATTCACAAAAAATAAGTAATGCCATGCTTTTGCTTCACAATGATAAAGTAACCTCGGATTGATTGACGATGATATGATCATGCGTTGTCATCATGTTACAGTGACCCACATAGGTTTTTTATTTACGTTTCGCAAACGTGAAACACTATAACGGATCCAATAGCATAACACAACCACCAGTGAAGTGAAAGTTGGGCCCAAGACGTAAAAGACAATTTGTGCGGTATATCGTCTTCAAGGGACAAAAAGTTGTTTGATGACGCTAACTTTTGTCATTTATTGATTTGCCGATAAAGGTACCATATGAAAGTTGCAAGTGTAACTAATGTTATTACTCGTATTGTAAAAGTGAAATGGGTTCAATCAAAATATTATAGTTCTTCATAAGGCACTAACCACGACTCGTGACTGAAGCACTGCTCCAGTGCTAATTGTAGGAGATCAAAGTTTTCATACCACCAGAAAACGTTTGGCGTGGTTTGACGATAAGAATATGATGATAACCGGGGCCGATGACTTACCATGACCTCCAAAGCAAAAAAACTCACAAAAGATTTTTAACAAGCTTACATCCAACTCACTAATGACACAAGCCTCTGCTCTATAAGCTTTAGCAAATGTACAACGATTAATGATATACATATTCAAGATTTTATGATGTATTTTTAAAACTAATTAGAGATGTTAAAAAATTATGATAACTGATATTAATTTACTTCAAACTTTATATTTTGATATATTAGCCGTTTTTATTTCGGTATCGGTATTGATTCGTATTTATCGTAGGTTCCAGTCGTGTTCTTCGGGTTTCCTTTGGTCTTGAGTTGATTTATACGGAAACACAAAGAATGTTAAGAAATACTAACGAATCAATGGTTATGTAACCACATAACCACATTATTCACTATGCAATTTTGTTAGAAACTATTGGCATTTATAATTAAGTTGCCATGTGATAATCAGACGTAGTACCAAAAGACTCCGCTCTTAGGACTGGAACCCCAAAGTTAATGGTTGGGAAATATTCGAAATACCTCAACTACATTTTATAATAGTACTGGATTTCTCATACGTGCTTGCAAGAATATTAACGAGCTCAAAGTGGTGTGGTCGACCTAAATACGCCAAATTTTTAGTTACGCTAGAGTTTCTTTATTTTACTTTTGATACTAGATCTATAATAATCGTTATTTTATATATTAATGAATAGCCGATAAATAAGCAAACGGACTTCTTGGTGAAGGAAATCCTTAAGTTCAAAGGAGTCACGGATGCGATGCTGGCGATAAACCCGTATGTTAGCCAGCGAAAAAACATTGCAACCAGAATATGTCAAAAACATCTCACGTTTGAAAACAGCTCGATAGTCGGTCAGGTAAATACAGAACCTTACTAACATGGATTGTTATTAACACATTGAATATTGTGCCCCTTAAAAGCGAATTACAGATGCGTAATTTTTTGCCTCTAGTACCGTTTTGAAAGGTGCTTTAACATTGAGAAGAAAAAGCGAAAGAAACAGCATATCTTTTACAACCCCTACAAAGTAAGTTTTAATATAAAAATAATTGTAACTTTGACTAGACTACGTTTTGAACCTACTACTGGAGAAAGAGAAACTCGAAGACTTAGCAAATTAATGCAAAATAGATTACAACTTTCATGCATGAAATCTTGAATTTGAAATCATAGACAATTGAATTGAATAGATTGCCATCTATTGATGATCACAATGAAACGGTGCGGAAACTAAGAGAGGATTTATAATAACTATTTTATCTGCTTAACATTACCTTTTCTTGAGAATATTTTTAATTATTTTTAATACGAATACACACTACAGTACAAATACTTCACACAAGTAGAAGTCATTAATTATAATCTGCTACAGCTAGATAATTAACGGACAAAGCTCGAACCAAACAGTGGCCTTATCGCTTTTGATGAGCAGGCCCGAGCTAAGAAGCAGTGGAACATTTAGAGATACAAAGATCAAGATCCAATTGTTGTCTAATGTGAAATTTTTCAATATTGCGTGTTATACATTTAGACATACACAAGCAGATAGATAAGTGCCATAAACAAGAAAACATCCCACATATTTTATGTACGCAGCAGCGTACTCTAATGTATATACGTGCAATATTAATTTCCGTACCATAGGGTTTGGAACTCCCTATGGTATGGCAGGTGTAATACGATAAATCTGCACACATTAGGTACTCCTTATGTTGTCCTAATATTTCATTTAACCAATGGAATATTCTGTAATCCAATGATTTGAAAACTAGGCTGCCAAATTGGAGATTGCTACGTATATTGCTTTTACGATGCCTAAGGCCGTGTCGAAAATCAGCTATGTTGTCTATTTCTCTAATTAATCTAGTTTTGTTTGTTATTTGTTTTGTATATATGTATATTGTGTTTAGCGTGTCACCGTATTGATACACAACCATTGCTGAGAGGTATAAATAAAATAGACAAATACCTTTTTGATCATCATAGTTGATTTCAAGGCTGTTTTTTGGGTAATGGTAAAAATCTCTGCGACGTGTGAGTTGTAAAAACTAGTAGTAGTAAGTAGAGGACGTCAGATAATTGAATCTTATCATAGCTATGAAATTGTGTAAATATAAATTCAATCGATCAAGCTATTCAGAAGAACGCAATTATTTCCTATCATTGTCGTTATCAGGTTTCAACATATTTCGTCTGTAAAGGAACTAAATTCAAATTGTTTTTCACATACTTAATTAATCTGGCTGTAGGGGAAATGTTTTCTATATTGTATATAATGGGAGAAAAAATTTGAAGTAATACGTCTTTGACGCTTTTCATTAATTTTTAGTTGTAGAGGTGAGAAATAACGTGGGTGATATTTCATGTAAAATACGGTTCTTGCCACCTGGTATAACTGCTCACCATTGACTTGGTTTGACTCGTAATCAATATCAGTGGGCATTATCCTATTGATTGAAAGAATAAGAAATTAACATGTTTGTGCAATAATTATTAACATGATGTAACATGTTTGGTTCGAGCTTTGTCCGTTAATTATCTAACTGTAGCAGATTATAATTAAAGACTTCTACTTGAGTGAAGTGTTTGGATTGGCAGCCCCCTACACATGTTTGATAACAATATGGTAAAACCTTTATTATGCAGGTTTCCTCACGACGTTTTCCTTTACTGAAGCAAGGGATAGTTTCTAAAACGCTCATAAAATATATTAAATATTAGAGGTGTGTGTAAGATTCTAATTACATCTGCCTTTGTTACATGCTTATATGTACTTCCAACAAACACCGCGAACACGAACAAAAATAAAGTGTTGCCGTACTTTTATCGAACAAAGTATTAATGTTGGGAATGCCAACAATATGGCAATTACAAAATAAGTTATTACCTGCGCGGAATTGGGTGCGCCGCTGTTATTTGCAGGCGTTCTTGTCATTTATATATGAATCTGTACCATATTATCCTTTATTTACAAACTGTGCTTTAACACGTCGTTTAGAAGTGTATCAATTTTGGAACTCATTGTAAAAACGAATACCGAAGACCTAACCACATAAAGGAAAACTGAACTCTCAAAGGCGATTAGCACCCCTCTTCCCTGAGGGGGGTCGTCTCAGATGAAGGCTTAGAGGCTGAAAGGTCAAAGCCAACCTCGGGTGTTGTTTAGTGGGTAGGCCCCTAGGATTTTCGGGAGTCCCACATAACCAGCGCAGCCGGCTGCGCTGGTATGCTATGAGCATTCACCACCCCCCTCCTGCGCGTCTCCGGAGGGTAGCTCTTATTCCAATTGTCTGGGCGCTAAAAAAAATCAAAGGCGATATAAAGACGTAACCAGATTATGCCTATTTTTTGTTTCACGATTGTATTTTTATTATGGTTGTAAATATTTAATTCTTATGTAAAAATAACAAATTACTATAAATATATTGACAGGTTACGGTGAGTACACCTATTTTTATTTATTTTACCTATGGATACGTGATTTTTATCTATGTACAGCTCTAATTGCTCCTTTCTGCAATACAAACATTACATCAATGTCAGCTGATTTATCTCACACTAGGATACAATAAGACGAAATACTGAAAATTGATAAAATAAACAACCCTAGCTGTCTCTATTACCGTAAACTATCTCATCATTTTAAAAGCATAGACATACCTACTCGTTTACTTGCGAGAATGTTTGTGTATATGTAGTCGCTCCATGGCAGCATACCATTCCAGTAATATTACCATTTCGTAGATATTTTCTTTTATTTCAGGCTCTGTTAGAGTCAGAGACAAGGATGAAACGAATCGTCCGATACAATATGTCTATAGGTAATGACATTTTGTTCCACGTTTAAAACTTTTGTGGCGTGAAATGTATAATGGAACTGGATGTCCCATCTGGCAAGGCGGGTTGCGTAATAATATTGTGAACTTATTTAAATTTATCAACTCTTATTTATTTGTAAATACTTGAAATATATCATGGAAAATATACTCAAGTAAATCATTACTATGACTGTTGAAGACCGATAACATCTGTGGTTGAGTCAAGTCGGCGGACTTCGGGCGGCATAAAATGTAATGACTTCATAATAGGACCTTTTGTTTGATACGCTAAAATCTTAAAATACGTCTTTACCAAATTTCAACTCTGTACGATCAGTAAATGATTTTGATTGAACAGTTGTAGTTATTTATATCTATAACACATTATTGTTATATAAATCGCAATGTTTATTATCATCAATAATAAATGAACTTCCCGCTCTTTCAAAGCCCTACAAACAGTGTTTTGCATACTGTTGAACAATTTATTTCGGATGAAAAGGAATATTGTAAAAGTAAGAGAAGACATAAAATTTCTGAAATATTCAATTTACAGTTTACATTGGAGCGATTTAGTTAGACGTAATAATCGACCGATTCAATTAGAATGTACCATTTAAATTTTAATCGTTAATTGTACGGATAATATATTAGCTTTTAATAAGAGGTTATGCTCGATGAATGAATAATGTAAAATTGACTAAACTTCTTTTCAAATGTAAATCTATCTTTGATCGAAAGCCAACATTTCCCGCACTTGGTACACTCTGCTGAATATCGCACGAGGCAAGGACGCCATTTCTTTCTATTCGATATCGCTGGTATTTGATAAATCTCGATGTGATTTGCATTATTATAGCATTCTTAGCCTACTTACGTAGTTTCCGCCCGCATTCTATAAACGAATGTATTATTGTTAAGTTTTAAAATATTGTAGCGAGAACTCATCTGGTTTAATGGGTATGGAAACAACGAGCAGGAGGGTTGTGGTGATCGGTGGGAATCGAATATGAACTGATTTGGTCCTAAACAAAGAAGCTAGCAAAATTTTTAGTTAGAAATAAAGGTACTAGAACGTACTAAGTATGGTTATCATGTTAAACTGTAAAAGTAATCAAAGTATTAAATATCTATTTATACTCACATTCTGATTCAAAGATATCCTTGATAAAACCTCCTGTAGCTTGTACTAACAAAGGGTTTTAAAACGTTTAAGTTGCAATTTCATAGTCCCAGTAATAAGCGAATTCCATTTTTCCTTAATCGTCAATGCTCCGTTGCTTCCAATTGAGGTAATGTATTGAAATATGGACAGTAAAAACCTTTTGCCACCCACTCTGCCCCTTTTGTCTCCTATTAACAATAACGAGTTCAACAATATTACTTTATCATTGAAGAAGTACTTTCAGGCAAAAGAAACTGTTGAACTCTTTGGATCAACCACTATTTAAATCACAAATGTAGAACAGTAAAAAAACAGTTGAGTTGATTGACTGAATAAAATATGGTGTAGAAGAAAGCTGCAACTGTCATGGTGTTCGAAATTATAATAAATATTATTTCTTAGTTTCTTTCTTTGAACTTTCCACGGTAAAACCTCAACAGAAACAATTGATATTTAATGATGTCTTAATAATTTTTACTTTGAAGATAATTTATTCTGTATCATCATTACAATCCATAATCATTTCACGTAATCCGCCACGTTGACCATGTTTGAATTGGCAAAGTTCACATGCCGTTGAAAACATTACGGAGAACCCTCAAGGATGGAGGTTTCCTCATGGTATTTTCGTTTAACGAAGCGAGTGATAATTAATTTATAATACACACGCATTCTTAAAAAATAGACGTGCGTGCAGTTTTAACGAGTCTCGGGAGGGAGAGACCAATATCTAAAACACACCGCTACCACTGGCAAAGACAGATTTATAGGGAAATTAATTCTCTATTATTGTCGATAACATTGACCGATTGGCATCTACTTATGCCTTCTGTAGGGCATGAGTTGCTTGTACGGGTGGAGGGAGTAATTAATTATGAACCCAAGTATCGCCCAGCGACCGCCAACATCATTTGACGACCTCATCTACGCACATATCTTGCCTATCCTAATATTGCCATTAACGGTCACCCATCCAACTGGCAACATTTGCTTAACGCAATGCATCGCTTACGGACCTCACAATTCATATAACTATGAACACTTGAATGGCTATAAAAACTATAACTTTATCAATACATACTATCATGTCTTAGAAGATACATATAAATTTAAATATATAATCTAGCTAATGCTGAATAGGAAAAAAAAAGCAATTGAAAAGTCTCAAATAAATTATTAACTATCTTAAAATTCTTCTTTCCCGGTAGCTGTTCGTCCAATAAATTACCTGAAGTTTTATTTGTAGCATGCCGTGCAAAATAAAATAAGGAAAACCAACTTCAGTGGTTCCGCCAAATAACAAACGTTGAAAAACAATTTTTTTTTAAATAATTTATGACGTGAAACACTCGAGTATTGTAAAACGATAATCGATTATGTAAATAAATAACAAAATGAATGTATTAATATATAATCGAAAGAGTTAAACATACGAAAGCAACGTATACGTTCTAACTGAAAATTGAAAAGGTGACTGTAGAGTAAAGAAAAGTCTTTTGTATAAATGGTGGGCCAGCTACAATAGACCAAAATTAATATGTTCTATTTAACATTTTATTTAACGTTGCTTGACAAGAAAACTGTACCTACAGGGATTTTAAGAGTAGGTAAAGACTTAATGTAAGCTTATCCTTAGCCTACTTTACAGAATTTAACCATAAGTAATAAATAGGTGTTCTCGGTAACTACCATTCTATTTTCGTGAGTATGTTTTCTCTTCTTCCGGGACTGCTCGCAATAAAAATTAAATTACAATTCTTGATGTCGAGTATTTCTCATATACAAGAACACGTACAAAGCAATATAAAATACATTTACAAAGATACCTTTCAATATTTTAAAGTTTATTGCAATATGTCAGTAAATAAAATGAAAACGTTCTCCGACGAAACATTGTAAGCTCGTAAGAAGATTTTGTTATGATGTGCAATCCCTGGCATATAAAATATTCTATGTGATCCTCGGGGACTACATCTGATGTAACGCTCTGTACCTTTATACGTTTATCGTGTTACGACATTTGCTTACCATGTTAAGAATTAAGTACTTATGATGTTTCTAATTAGACAATATTAACAAATCCGTGTAATTCGAGTCGAACTCACGTGGATTCCGGGCTGCTAATGCATCCAAGAAAAGTTTATGTTACTTATAAAATACATACTACATAATTAAAGTCTCAGTAGTTTTGGAAAATGCAGTATAATAGACAGAGAGAGAGACAAATAGTTGTACCTATAATAAACCTGTTTTTTCTTTCCTAAATCGACATCCTAAAGTGACAATTGACAACGTTTATGTAATAAGTTACTATTCAATTGTTAAAGCAACTATATCATACGAGTAAATTAAATAAATACAATCCATTAAACAAGCTTTCACGATTATTAGTTTATCATTTCGTTCAGTTGTTATACCGGGAAAAATCCATAAAAATAATAATTACGGAATGAAACTGGGCCGGGCCGATTATTATAAAGAGAGAGCGAATTTTTTGAATGTGTGTATGTACGGAAGGTAATCTCCGGATCGTTCCGGATCAGATTGACCGAAGCAATGGTTGTAAGTGATTTAATAAAAATGCTACTTTATTTAGAACGCTTGGCGAACAGTTGAAATTATAGTAAAAAAAATTGATAATTGGAATTGAATACATTCAATTTATATTCAAAGAGTCTTATCTCTTTCTACGTCGGTTTCTTTCTTAATAGTTGAATAAGCTTTTTCTAAATATTTATTACCTGTTATCTAAAAATGTGATGATTCTCAAAATATGCTTTTTGTGCTTAAAAAGCCCTTCTTCTTAATACTGCCAGTCCTGACTATGCCCTCGTACCAGTTGTTATTAAATTAACACAGCACACATCAAATATTACGAAGCTAAACTAAACTTAGGGAAT
>PDGT01000018.1:2279143-2304300 GCA_003671415.1 Megathymus violae
ATTTAATAACTTTAAATAGCATTACAGAAGCAACAACTTGACATCTAAATATATAATACTAGCTATGATTTCGCTAGCGGTGCACTTCGTCATCTGTAGCGGAGCAAAAGTTACCGACATAGCCCTAAGGCTTGGTTTGTTTACTGAACTTGAAGGGAGCCATTGTTCAAAGGGCTTCAAACATTAGCGAAGAAAAGTACATGAATATCAAACACGTCCTGCAAAAAGGAATAATTAAGATGATTTTGACTTGTACTTGGTACAATTACAATGGTAATATGAATAAATTTGTAGTAAAATTTTATCTTTCTCCATTACAAGTTAGATAAAGTTCTTTTATTAACATTTTTGGGAAACGAAAGGGATTTAATCTATTCATCAACCCAAGCATAAATCGGATTGAGAGCAAAGTTGCTCAAACTTAACTTTGGAACAGCGGAATAGGCAGGACTCTTCTTTTAGAGGCAGTTGAACTCTCCGTCCAGCTTAATCTCGACAGGACTCGTTTTGATGGGAAAATGCTTTACAACCTTTGCAAAGCTACCTTCGTTAAAAAATGAACGCCGTAGTTTGGAAGAGTCAGTTACTGCAGCTTGACTCCTTTTTTCTCAGCCTTACCTATCGGCGTAGTGATTTGATGGTGATCATTGATTACATCTCATTGATTTTATTGCCAGCTAGTAAATTAAAAATGAAAATTATTTGTACACTAGTTACCCCCTCCGACTTTGTTTGGGTTGAACATGACGATAAAATGATTATTCAAATTTTTTTTGTGTTTTTGTCTTAATTAGATATTATTAGCATTACTAATATTTTGTATAACATATCATTTGCGAAATCACATATTCTCACTACATACCAATTTAATTAAAATCAGTAAAGCCGTTCTTGAGTTCTAACGGACAAAAGGCAGACAAACAGAGAACACTTTTTAAAATAGTCAAATTGATGTCAGTAAGTCAAAAACGAATATTTATCATGAAAATTACCAAAAAAATCGAATGTACAGACAAAGCTACATGTAGTGAGAAATATCAATAAACCTATTGATCAAAGCAAAGAACATAGAACTTTTAATGATCATGTATATTATAATTAACTGTCCAACCCAAACGAAGCGGACTGGGTCACGTGTATATATAACTATCCAGTTATCAACCTACGAGAAGTAAAGATATATTTTATAGAACAGGTCCAAACTTCAATTGATTTTACTATTACGAATGAACTCGTTGGTCTGAATATCTCATTATGATATAATATCAGGAAAATACCTTCTAGTTTCGATTGCTAACTCGGCATAGAATACTCTAATGATAATTTCCTTGGATTTTTTACAAGAAATTGAATGCAATCAAATAGATTTATTCCGTCGCATTTGTACCGAGTACTTTTCTTATAATTAAAGCAGCAGTTCCTGTGAATAATTTAAAATCATACCTTATTTAACTGATATAGTGATGCCGGTCTAAACTAAATCGAATTTGCGTGGATTGGGATAAGGGGTTATACATAAAGTAAAATAAAATAAACGTTTACACACTGGATGGATATTACTTATATTAATTAATAACTGTATATAATGCTTCTCGTCTTTTGAAAATATTTCAGGGTAAACAACTTCCACATAGATTTTCCTTTAAATTAAGGTTGAGGACCTATACTCTGCTTTTTTAAATAAAATATTATATATTAATATGATTATATAATATTATTATATATTATATATTTTAAACGAAATTTTTATAAATTTTTATTACCTTTTACTAAAAAGTATACTCCGGTCGGTCGCGTAATGATGCTTGTTTCCGGTAAGCGAAAGAAGGGGATAAACCCCGAAGCGATTACGACGATAAGGCACGAGATAGAACATGTATGGGGGGGTACTGCATTTTTTTTACATAAAATAAGTTAATGCTCGACAACAATCCCACCTGATGGTAAGTGGTGATGAAGTCTAAAATGGTGAACGCACTAACTTATGAATAGCCTATTCACTCTCCTCTTGAAGACTCCCACATCGTAAGTAGTCGGTATATTGATCATATATTTCTTATAATATGTGTAAAGTCTCATTAGAAATTTTCTCCATACGTCATGAAGCAATGTTTCACAATAATGCAATCGCGTAATCTTTATTATAAGCATCGACTTAGTAACGGAGATTTGTTCCCTGTCCAATACAAAATTCTTCCCATGAAAAGATTATTATTTTGTTATATCATGGTGTTTTATCGTATTGTATATAAAGAGTACCAATTGTTCACAATATTAATATGAAATCAATAAATAGATAAACATTATTGTAAAATTCTTCTGGCGATAAATTTTTGGTCAGGTGCGTGACACTCATGTGGGGTCTCCAACTTTGGAAATCGTACTCTTTGCATCTGTGTTCTGATAAACTTACTGATTAATTGGATATATTTTATAATAATAATGTTTCCTTAACTTGACGACCCCGTAGCCCAGTTGGTAGTGACCCTGCCTGCGGAGCGTGGGGTCCCGGGTTAGATTCCCGGCCGGGGCAGATATTTTTGTGACAGATAAATTTTTGTTCTCAGGTCATGGGTGTTTGTGATGTGATCATTGTGTATGTCCATGCCACCCGCAACACAGGAAATCTTAGTGCGGGGGTGTGAGTGTGTAAACGTTTATTTATTTATTTCCTTAGCTAACTCCCTATTTTTTCTGTTTCTTAGATCTAAGGAAGGTTCGTATTTAAGCTTTAAAGCTTCGTGAAAGAGAAAATTCTTGTCAATTTTCCATTAAAGAACGAAAGATGCCAGAAAAATATATTTTTAATTTTCTCCTCTTAATGAATTTTCAAAGGGAAGATACAAAATCGAAACTGGAATGAAGAAGAGTAGGACACAAAAGTGTATTCCCATCCTAACGATTTTTAGTTCCAATTAGAACCACCGTTCGATCGTGTGCTAGCGTAAACATTCAAGAGTACGAAATTGACATATGATCGAAATCAACTCGAATGACTTAAACTCGAATGCGTCAGGAGTAAGGCTGCTGTACTTAAAAAGCTTCTAACTTGAAGGATTTTATTTCTATAAATTAAATTCTCATTAGAATGACCGCCTTGGCTGCATTGTTTTATTTAGATTATTGGGCTTGGCGTTTACCTGACTAATTGTTTTTTGATTGGTCGTGTTATCTTTGATGCATTTACAATCTCTGACTAATGTTAATTAATTAACCGTTGTAGGTAACCGTAGACGAATAAATGTATAGGAAAGGCATCGTAAGCAATACAAAAAGGTTTCGTCCAGGATACTGCATACGATTGACATAATGTAACATATTTAATAATGTGGTAGAAGCATCCCTCGGCCAAACTAATATCAAATAATATATTCATTAACATAATCATTGTTCAGTTGAACTTATGTAAACGAACATACTCCGTTGTTTCATTAGTTTCGCTAAATACAGTCGAAGTATCCTCGGCCAACCTAATGTAAACGAATGTATATTATTCAATCAAACCAAACGCCATCGATTCAATCGTTCATTGACTCAACGTAAACGGTTCATAAATAGGCTTATAGATAACTTTGACATTTGGCTCTAGTCTATTCACACAATGTGACGGGTACATTTTGAAGAAATTTATATATCTTAACATACTTATTTTTACGAGTGAGTAGGATCTCTACACTTTACATTATGAACATCATTTATGAGTTGTGATAAAGATCATGATGTTCTAGCTATAGCGTCTTAATAGGACCTGATAATTGCTCTGTTCAAATAGCCTAACAATTCTATAATAATACTTATAAACAAAACATATTCCTATTTAAATATAGTAAAGAACATAGACACTTGGACCATCTAGTATACTTCTTAGAAAACATCTTCACTATTCAGAACTATACAATACATAGAACCTTATGGACATTTCCAATCTTCGGAGGTTGGAGTAAAATATAATTTGATGAGTATTGTCTCTCCTAATGGAATTATGTACAAGTGTTTTCGTTACTTACATTAATTTTACCCCGCTATCCATTATTTTTATCCACTTTTTCTTACAATATCTAATTTTCATTCATTTGACGACCCCATAGCCCAGTTGGTAGTGAACCTGCCTGCCGAGCGAGGGGTCCCGGGTTCGGTTTCCGGCCGGGGCAGACATTTATGTGACAGATAAATATTTGTTCTCGGGTCATGGGTGTTTGTGATGTCATATATGTGTATGTCCACGCTAACCACGACACAGGGAATCCTAACGCAGGAGTGTGAGTGTGTAAACGTTTAAAAAAAAATTTTGAAGTCAGTCATCTAATTTATAATTAGCAGATGCATTACTTTAAATAGGTTGTTACAAATATGCAATATGCAAATCTCTTTCCTTAATTTTTATAGGTGAGGTGCAGCTTTATGATTCGATGACGTCATCGCTATAAAAAGTGTAAAAAAAGTAGAAATATTTTTTTTATTTAACGGGATAATGGTATAGTTACACAATGCAAAAAAAAACATTGAAAAAACTGTACACGGTTGTATTCAACAAAAACCGAACTAATAATTATACAATATAATTACAAACTATTTATATATATACATACATACATACATACATACATACATATATATATATATATATAAAATTGAAATAGTTTATTACAAAGATTCTAATAAAAAAATCAAGGAAACCCAATAATAGCAGTCAATAAATAAATTACTAAGCAATTTGAAACG
This sequence comes from Megathymus violae, assembly GCA_003671415.1. NCBI lineage: Eukaryota > Metazoa > Arthropoda > Insecta > Lepidoptera > Hesperiidae > Megathymus > Megathymus violae. Next base: position 2,283,866 of record PDGT01000018.1, read on the forward strand.
AAACGAAAGCCATACAAACTTTTAAGAATATAACATGATTTACCTCTGAACTCCAGCCGCGCATACTTGTCATTCTTGCATTTAATGATTTTAAACCGTTTTAGATGGACGGAAAGGGACATTGTGATTTAAAAACGAGAACGAATTTTAAGAACTAAGAAAACTCGTGGTCAACCGACGCGGTAAAGAAGATTAAATTAAAAGCGGTATAGGCATCCCGCGGAACAGTAGGGCCGTAGCGGCCCGCAAACGACGCGCGATACTCTGATTCGGGGGAAGTTGCTCCCAGGCAGATCGACTCGAATGTTAGGACACCGACGATCGTGTCGACATCTGCCGCTGGAATGACGAAGGGCGGGCTCTACGAAGCCTTGGTCGCTCCCCGCGAACCTCCGCCCGTTAACCCCACGCAACTAAAACGCTCATCTCACCGGAACAATCCTGAAAATAAAATTCTGGGTATCACATAAGTTGATGTACTCGCTGCCAAATTATGCTTGTAACGATTGCACGGATTATAATAATATAAGTTTCTGAATTTTCAATAATCCGGACAGGGTTACTAGAAGTACAGTAAATCGACAAAATTTAAACAATTACTTAAAATCAAATGTTTTGAGGAAAAAAAATTACCACAAAAAATACCTTAATTACTTCATTATTACAAGCCATAAGAGTCCCACTGCTGAGCTCGATATTTAATATATTTACATATAATTTCAGAAATAATGCAGTAAAATTGGAACTTGAGTCAATACCATAAACCTATTATACTAGATGTTTATGGTCACTACCATCCTATCACTTTACTAGCGGACCGACATCGTATGGCTTTAACTGTAATAATATATACGTTTTATAGCCTAATTCCATCCAACATAATGTCCGTCCATAGCAGATATATTTTAAGAGAATTAAAAAAAAACACGATTCCTTAATTCTGTGTATGTAATTATATAGTGTATATTATTCTTATTAATATACATATATAGTCCTATTTTCTATATATATATATATATATAGTAGGAGTTATTTTATCCCCTTTGCTTAGTAATGCTCGTCATAGTGAGGATCAAAGACAATGGGTCATATGGGTCCGCTGAAAGATATTCGCATATTCAAATTATAAGCTTATAAAATTATGAATATCAAATAATATCTGCCATTCTGAACGTATAAGCCATGCGGACTGGTCAAAAGCAAATGTATTGTATAAATAAAAGTCCAACACGTAATGTTCTTAATGTCCCAAAACTTGACATGGACTTGACACAAATGTCTCATAACATTAAGTTTTTTTCAATGAAATTGATCGACGGACAAATAAGCAAACGGCCCACTTGATAAAACCTCAGAGCAAAGTACAGAATGAAAACTCAACCCATAATTTATAAGTCAACAGTAGAGAAAGAATTGAAAACTGGACCGTCGTCATTGCCACAATTTTAGTCTACGTGGATGAAACTAAATTTTTCTGAGAGGTGTGATGCTATCATTACAATGATATATTGACATCAACATTGTAGACGGTGGACATTAATATATGATTATCTAGCAGCACGCTCTCACTTCTTAAGGGTTGAACAATTGTCTATGCATCACGTAGGTATAATCCGTACTTATTTTCAGAATGATTATAATCAGATACAGGTGATCAGGATAAAAATGAGTGAATATCTTTATGAATCACGATATATTTAGGTATTCATGATATACAGTCTATATCCACGCTGAATGATATACCTTTCAAATGGTAAAAGAAATTATCAAATGGGTACGGTGGTTCCAGATTTTACCCTCTGCGAACCATCAAGGTAACTTTGACAGGTATCGAGCACATTTTTGCTTATATGATTTTTGTAAAAAGACATAAGACATACCTATACATCAAGTAAATTTGTATTCTGAGATCGTGAAAAATAGAATTCTATAATTATCTGACTGTTATTATTGGAAATTATAAAAGAAAATTGCAAAAGTATGGATATGGCAAAGTTACCCCGTGTTTTGTGCAATCGCTTTCAAAATAAAAGTCGCTTTTTATTTGTATTTTGAATGTTCTGGGTAACTTTGATCCACATTTATAGGTTCTTATTAAATCTTCACCTTAAAAAAATAGACAAATGGTTATAATTTTTTATAAAATAGTTATAAAATTGAGATTCAATCGACTAAACACTGGGCTTAGAATTATTTCCGATATAAAAAAAATATGAATCAAAAAACAATTATCTCTTAAAAATGTGAGTAATACTTATCCTTACAATTTATTATAATAGGGACTTGAAAATTATTATTGCTCATTGTCCACACTTCATATACAATGAATCACCATTTTATTGGTACTTGCCCTGGCCAAGAATTGTGTCAATTTTCGTTTGCATTACCCCAATAATATCTTCCAGCGTGCATTTAACCCTTACGGAAACAGCGTTGGATAAATTTATTACATTAAATTAAAAAGTAAAAAAATTAGGAATCATGATAAGTCAAAACTGCCAAATTACTTCCTTGATTCCTTTGATAATAAAAATCAAGAAGCGAGAGTCAATGATAACTTTGAAGACGGCTTTGACTGAATCACTAGAATTAAATTTTTTTCGTAATAAGACCATGTCTACATTCCGAAACTTGTGTTTGGAGCAAAATTTGAAGTGCAAGGTGGGCGACTGATGGTTTGAAAGTTGCAATTACTGCAAATTTAACGACCGACTGTATACGATTAAACTTCAAAGAATGAACTTCGGTGTTTTTTTGGGAATCTTATGCATTCTAGGAGCTACAGTGGATAATATCAAGATAATGAGAAACTATAGGCCCACCAAGCAATCATTAATCAAAATAAAAATTGTTCAACTTTACTTTGGGGCAAGTTTAGACCCGTTTTCTAGATTTCAACCGTTACATACATTTAAAATAACGTAACGCATCACTTAATGGGTGTTGAGTGATGAATTATTGCACTCAATTTATTAGGTTAACATTTTTGAGTTTTTTTACATCCTATTCTGAAGCAAACTAATTCAGATTAACTTTCACTAACACCGAAGGCTTGCTCCTAAGTCTACCATGTTTATGATCGTTTCACTTGCATTATAGATTTCAATTCTCTATTATAGACAAGTTTTTTTCAGTTCCTTTTTAAAAAAAAAATGCACCAACGTATGTTCCTTGAGGTTGGCATTCCTAACGAATCATTTTCAAGCTGATCTGGTGCTGCAGCTGATCATAATTCTATCTCAGATCTTAATGTTGCTCCAACGTATATTCGTTAACGGCGATGAGCTTTAATAAAACATCATTTTCAAGCTGGTCTACATTGCTAGTGTCGTGGTTGTACCATAAAGTTAATATACTTTCGTTAGTATCATATGTTTATGGGTTGAAGATAACAGAATTTGAAAGCTCAAAATTGCTTGTATTGAAAATTGGCCATGTCATGGATAAAGGAGTAAATCATTGATTCCCAAAGTGGTCCAGGTGGACCCCCAGGGGTCCACGGGAGACTCGACGGGGGTCTACGTTGCCGTGACCAAAAAATAGGGGTGCACATTTCGTAAGCGGGGGTCAACGAAAATTTGTCTTGTTTCGATACCCTGATTAGAAATAGGCATTTAAAAAGATTAATTCAATGCAAAGTATTCATATATTATTTATCTATCTTGTAATCAAATTCAAATCTTTTTTAATCGTTTCAAATATTTTTAATCATTATAAATGACTTTTTGTAACTAGGGTAGTGAAGAACTAAAATGTTGGCTTGACTTCACTTATCAATGTAGGCAGATAATATTTATTTAAGAAACTCAGCGACTTTTACATGTAAAAACTTGCATATTCCATATTCAATACAACGTGTCGTGACTTGCAAAGCGCCGCCGCACCGGCTGCCGCCACCGCTGTCTGCAACGCTTGTTCAGACTTGCAAAGGAAACGAAATACAACTTGTGTTTGTGCTTGGAATCTTGCATGAACTTGTTTGATCCTTCACCAATATAAATACGAATACGAAGGATAAACGTTAATTATTTGTTTCCGGAATTTCGAAAAGTAAAGTGAATCGATGTTAGTGTTTGCTAGTGTCATAAAAAGTAAGTACTTATCTGCCAATTAATTTGTTATACATACTTTTATTTTATTTATTACTTATTTTACAATTTATTGTTCACGTAAGTAAACCAAAAATTAACAAATTACAAAAAATTACGTAGGTACAAAAGGTAAGGCTTACTCCTGAAAGAAATCTCTTCCAACCCAGCTGCGATAGGAGATATATTTTTGTTGTAATATATTTGTAATGTTTGCGTGCAGTAGGTACGTATTCTAAATTAAATACTGAACAGAGCCATAATTAGATACTTCCATAAAAGAACAGAAAGCCGAAAAAGATTGAACATTTTGTCCCTAGTTTATTAATATTTTTTTTTTATTTCCCGACTATATGGTGGTTCACTGAATCATTAAATATATTTTCATAAATTGTTCGTGTCTTTACATACTCGTCGTAACGTGCATCAAGGTAATAAATGAATAATTAAAATCGCGGAGTTTTCATATGAAAGTATTATTTAAAAGTATTTTACATCGAATTTAGAGAAATATATCAATGTCACCGGTACTTTGTTGAATTCATTGCTATAATTAATTAATCCTACTCAGTTAAAATATGCAATGCCATATCCTGTTAAGTAAGACCGCCTTAAGATTACTAAAACAAAGTTTTTTTTTATTTACAGGTAGGTAACTGATATGAAACATTGCTGAATCTAAGAATAAATGTAGACAGTGCAATGTTGATTATTTAAAATTTGGTTTCGTTCCATCAAAGGCAGACAAGCGATTGCCGATATGCCTTTTATGCAACAATGTTTTATGTTTTGAGCAATGACTCTATGAAACCATCGAATCTTGAAGATCATCTAAGAAGGTGTCATCCTGATAAAATAGGTAAAGATTTGAAATAATTTCAAACATTGAAAGAAAAATATGAAAAGAAACCCACCGTGCACGGCATGTTCGCTTCAACGTCTAAAAGTAACGATGATGGCTTGAGGGCATCTTACAATATCTCATTACTTATAGCGAAATCTGGAAAACCGCACACCATTGGAGAACAGTTAATTTTACCCGCTATTGAAGAGGTTTTAAAAACTGTTCTGCACAAATCCTCATTTGACATACTCAAAAGAATTCCTTTGAGTAACAACACTGTACTAAGACGAATTGATGAAATGAGCTCTAATATTGAATGTTTCTTGTGTAATTATCTACAAACAAGTCATTTTTCTATTCAACTGGACGAGTCAACTTTACCTGGTAATGAAGCATTATTGTTGGTATATGTTCGATTTGTTATGAACGAAGAAATTCATGAAGAACTACTATTCGTGAAAACTTTGGAGACGGACACTAAAGGACAATATTTAATGTCCTGAGTGATTTTTTTAGGGATAAATCGATTCCATTTACAAACGTTATTTCGGCGGCAACAGATGGAGCTCCTGCCATGGTCGGGCGATATCGTGGGTTTATAAGCCATCTTAAAAGAATTATACCAGAGGTAACTGCAATTCACTGTGTCATCCACCGACAACACCCAGTAGCGAAAAATTTGAGTGATAGATTGCACCAATCGCTTCAATTTGTGATCAATGCAGTTAACAAAATAAAAAGTAATGCATTGAATACGCGTTTATTTGCACAATTGTGCGATGATGAAGACTTCCAGCGATTGCTCTTACATACTGAAGTACGCTAGTTGTCGAAAGATGCATGTTTCACAAGATTTTACTCACTTTTTGAATCAGTGTTAGAGTTTCTGAAAAGTAAAGATCCAGATTTAAAAGAAAACCTGATCAATTCGAAAGCAGACATCGCGTATTTGACAGATTTGTTCAAAAAATTTTATGATATTAACTTACAATAAAAGGGGACAGCCTCAATTTAATATAAGCAAAGGGTGTAATTTTAGCTTTTCTTGGAAAATTTAAATTTATGAAGCAAAATATTAGTCGGCGCAAATTTTCCCAGTTTTCAAACTTGTCACAGGTAGAATGCCTTGATGAGGATATTCACACGTACGTTCAACATTTAATTGCCCTGCATGATGACTTCAAAATCAGATTTGAAGATATTCTGACGATGGAAATACCACCATGGGTTATAAATCCATTTGATGAACCGGAAGTGGTGAATGTGATATTACAAGAGGAGCTACTCGAACTTAGCACTAATGAGGAGCAGAAGGTGAAATTTAAAAGAGGATATCAAACATTTTGGTTCCAGGCAGAAATACCCGAAAAATATCCTGGACTGTGGAGAATTGCGAGAAAGCTTTTGATAGCGTTTCCGTCGTCATATCTTGTCGAAAAAAGTTTTAGTGTCGTTACAAACCTTTTAACAAAAAAAGGAGCAAATTGAATATCACAGAACGGGGAGATTTGCGGTTATTCCTAACAAAACAGAAGCCAAATATTGATAATTTGCTGTCAATCCATCAAGTACATCCATCCCATTAAAATTATGACTATTTTGTGATTTGACATTGTAGAAATTAATAATGTTTAATTTTCGGATGAGTAATTGTGTAATAATAATACATATTTTAATAAATAACACAAGCAAATATATTATTTTTCTTTTTATTTTTACCACACTGAATGAGGAGTTTCCTAAATAAAATAAGTGAGAATTGATTGGTTCCTTGTGCTGTGAGTAGATGTCAAAAAATTGAAGTTGAATGGAATCACTTTTTTGATTGACCAACTTTACTTTTTTGACATCCACTCACAGCACAATCAATTGATTAACCAAACAATTCTCACTTTTTTTCGAAAACTTCGATGGAACGCACCCGCAACGCAAATTTCCATAGGTAGATCTAATCTTCACATTTTTTGTCAAGTTTTGGGAATATAGTAGAAATGTAGCTGCAGGGGGTCCACCTTAACCAGCAAAATTTTGAAAGTGGTCTATGAGAAAAATAAGTTTGGGAACCTCTGACGTAAATAATAATATTAGAATAGTCTTTCCTTTGACCCGTTTAAAACTTAGTAGTTAGTCTTGCTATATACAATATAAATAATCAAAAAACTTGAAATTTTTAAGTTCGAGTTGACGATACCAAAACAGTACAATTTTATTTGGAGAAAATTCAATTCACTTTGAAAATTTTCTTAGCTTTTTTATCGTGCATCTAATATGTAATCTTTTAAATTATTTTTGTTATTATAATTTTAATCAAAAATATAAGTCTATTTTAAACACGTCGGTTATGTATTTTGTTAAGGGCACATTTCGAAATCTTTAATACTTTATTTGATCCCTTAGTGTTTTACATTAGGTGTCCTAGAGTTTTAACCTCGACTGTTTAAATGACGTCATAGTTTCGTTTCAAATATTCAAAAAAATATCTATAACAAAGTCGACCAAAAGCCTATTCACGTTAAACAGAATATATAAATATATAGATTCGACCCCATTATATTAGACAATATTTTTGATATATAAATAAAATAAAAATGACTTGGACAATTGCTCAAGTGTTCCATGTTACCCGAGATAACATAATTTGCGCAATAACTAATAATCCGTCAGCTTATATTGATACTCTTTTAGATGCCGATCCCGTACGAGTATCTGCTGACCTTCGTTTAGTTGTTAAGGTTTGCATGCTTCATATATGCTCCTGTGGTGCAAATATTGATGCCTCGGTACACCACGGACTTTCTTGTCAAAAAAGCGCCAGTCCCTTCTCCCGCTATGCCGCTTTATATAACATTCTGCGTCGGTCTCTTGTAACAATTAATATTTCAGCAATTTTAAAGCCTAATGGCACATTTCGGAAGGATGACAAGAGACCTGATGGTTTGTCAATTGTGCCTTGGAGTATAGGACGGTCAATGGTGTGGGATGCAACTTGTCTTGTTATACTAGCACCATGCCATCTTCATGCTAGCATCATCAACGCCGACGGTGCAGCAGAAACTGTAGACGATAATAATATGGTCCGTGAGACTCGGACGCTCGGAGCCTATTTTGTTAGAGAGATATCATAAAAGCTAAAAGATAAGACATGTGACTCAAGAGCTAGAATCTTTCTCCCTCAGCATATAAACATTATACAGCATATAAAATTGCTATGACACAAACAAACTGGATGGTTTACCCACTCGAGAGCAAGCCACGTATAATTGTCCGTGTGAAAAACATGGTGTGATATGAATTAATGATAAATTTATTTGAAAATAACACTAAAATAGTAAAATGATAATTGCAAACGTCACTATTACGACTGATGCACAAACAATAATAATAATGGCCGAAAACTGTAGGTAGTGAGAAAAGAGATCTCATCCCTGCTCCGGTCTGTTTACTGGATCAGAAGTGAAGCCGATAGACGCCTGACGGGGATAACTGACCAAGTGAAAAATTAAACAGTTTATCGACCTGGGTTGAAAATGATTGAATTACTAATATCACTATTAAAAAATAGGGGTTGATGATAGAAGGGTGAAAATTTAGGCTTGTATGTATTTTTTATTACTACATCATAAAATATAAAAATAAAGTCCAAAAAATAAAAATTTTTGGATGGACCAACCAGACCTACTGAATATACATATTGTAATGCCTCGCCATATACTAAGCCAAGCCATGTCATATGGAAGGACGCCAAAGCCATTCCATGACAGTTAGCCGCCACAACTGTCAGCCGCCATTACTCTCCTACTACTGTAAGGTCACATCTGACGATTGTTCGGGAGAGCTATAAATACGAGACGTGCTCATTTGAGAGGGCATTCGATTGTAAACAGTCGATAAGTCGAAACTCTGTCCGATTGTATATCATTAATAAATAATAAAAGTAAATTACTATACACCTACGTCTTTCATATTGCCCTTCTGTTTCGATATACAATTTTATCAAAATCGGTCAAGTCATTTCGGAGCAGTATGGTTACTAAAACTGTAACACGAGAATTTTATATATTATATTTTAATTAATTATTTTATTTTAATTTAACTTTATTTTTAACATTTGTACTAAGAGTTTTAAGGAAATATGTTATTAAAATATTGTTAAATTTTCTATTACACGTACTATGTCATCACAAACTGATTCTGAATACTAAACGTAATGCTAACGGCTTATCCATAAGTAAAAATATTGTTACCCTCATCCATATAAAAACTGTTTCAACACGGTGATAATCGTCCTTACCCCATCTAATTTAACTACTAGTTTATAAACTTATATTCTCGGTATTATGATAATCAAAATCCCCGAGTGCAACTTAATGTCACACAGACGGAATTAAGCGGATTAATTACTCATGAACTACAAATGTAACAAAATTTGATGTTCTGCAACGGTGCATTATGAGTTTCGTCGAGATTACATCGGCTTCGAATATTAAGTCTATTATTTAATGCTTAAAATAGTATGTTAAAAATTATGGTTTATGCTGTCACTATTTTGTAAATAAGCCTCATGGATTCATCACGTCTATCTGTAAGTAGGTAAACTATTATAGGAAATCGGTGTTTACATACATATATATTTATTTATATATATATATATATATATAAGGATGAATCGTAAAATTTATATACAGATTTGTAAAGATTTTATTTATCAATAATTGGCGATATATATTCTTATAAAGTAGTACAATGAAAAAAGAGATGATCCACCGTCTATTCTCATTGCCGGCCACAAAACTTATAACTGGCTATCCAAAAGTTTTACTTAAACACGAGGAAATCATTTCACGTTTAACCGACGCGAGAAGAGCGTATAATAAGGGTTTTTCAGTTGTTTTACAACTTTACTTTTCAGTTGTTATACAAAATGGTGGTTTTTCGGTAGTTATAACTATTACTTAATTAACTATTTTTCTATCAGGCTCTTAGAATGTTCGCTATAAAAAGATATTTTATAATTAAATATAAAGATATTTTATAATTAAAAATATGTATTATTTACGTACGCTGTTATAATTATGATAACTTAATTACTAATTATGATTACTTAACTCTTAAATATCACCTTTACATTTTATCGCCTTTCAATTCAATAAAGATATAATGTTTTACAAATAAACTTATTGTTGTTACAATTTAAGGCTACGCTCGTTTCGCTTTTCACTAAGAAAACCTTTTAATTTACAGTTGGTTGTGTTGAAGTGAATTTCCCAAACAAAACAGAAACTAAAACACAATTCGTGTTCATTCAATAAAAGTTAGTCTTGTTTTTAGTTTTTACCATGACGACCCTTCCAAGTTATACCGGTTGGCGCAAAACAAATGGCCCTATTTTTTCAGCCACACCTCTTGTAAATTAAAGACTATGACTAGTTATTTCTGTCTATATAATTGTCTATATAAATGAAGATGATACCTACCTTTTAGACGATGATCTCCAGAGTTGATGCACATGGCAGTGTTTTCAATCAATTTATTTTTACTAGTGGCCTGTCCTGACTTCCTTCAGAATCAACAATTATCACCAAGTATCAGCTAATACACTTGACCTATGACCATCCGAAATAATGTACTTTTCGGTCGTTTTCCCAGACATAAAATAAAACGGCATAGCTGGAGACGGTAGTGCTGGACCCAGAAATGTTGAAGTATTTTTTTTTGAAAATAACATGGAGATACATACTTATCTACCCAGGGTAACAAATAAGACTTAGCTATGAATTTAATAGGTAAAAGAAATTTAAAGGCCTAATTCAGACCTAACTGAATTTTAGTGGTGAAATATATTATAACACGAATATTGTTTTTTATTTAGATTAACATCTGCCTTTATTAAATTTAATTGACATATAGGCACTGTACCAGTGGCAAATATTATTATTTATGTAATTGCCCTGCACAAGGTTTGACAGATATGAATGCATGTGTCCGTCAAAAATATTTTATTTCTGCAGACTTACTTGTCTTTGCAACAGAATACTTTGTGTACGTCCACTCCCGAACACCTCTCCGATTTGTCACACTCCTGAGTTCGGTGAAGCAACAAGCGAAACCAAAAACTTAAGTAGTTCATTATTGTTGTTTCCATGTACAAAAAAAATTATTTCGGTGACTAACATATTTCTATATGTATGGAATTTAATTTTATGTTCACTTGACTATTGTTAATATTATACTAAACAATTGCCTTTCATTATTTTATTTCCTCCTTTTTTCGATTCTGTGAACTAAAATACCCCACCGAAATGAAATGAACACGGCTAATTTCATTTATATTCCCGGAATTTAAAAAAAAATTGATTTGAGTTAGAATATTTGTTTTATTTTGTGTTCATTATGAAATTTTATTATAGAATGCCAAATCCGAGAACAGAAGCGAAACAAAAAAAGGAGAAAAACGAGGAAAAGAAAGAAATTAACTTTGTTATGATTTAAATTTGTCCTAATCTTGTTAGCCTACTGACTACCAAATGCATTTGCTTTTTGTTTTGATTATTCGTATTTCACACTAATCATGTCTGAGAATTGAGAATTTAATTTGTTTTGTTTCAATAGACTGCTGCTAGTTGCAATATATAATAAATATATACGTTGGAAAAGTTTTTTGTTTTTCCGCTTTGGATCACTTCTTTTGGAGATGTATGTCAGTTCTCGTATTGACAAATATATATATTTACCGTATCGTGTAATTTCCACTAAATACTATTATATACTTTCACTTTTGATATGTTTAAACAATCGCATATTAAATAGTAAAACATGTTCTATAGTTATTTATGGAAAAAATATATATATAATTTTAATTCGGTAGATAGATAATATTTAGTGCCCATTTTATAAAGTAGGATAATAATAATGAAGGTAATAAAAGTAAGATAGGGCTTAAAATAAAAAATCGCATCGGAATGAACAAACAATCAGACATGTTGATAGTGACCCTTTTCAAATGGTTGAAATTTTTTTTAAAGTAGCTGCGATGCCGTGATTCGTTAGATTACCTTACGCATATACACAAACTAACAAAATTCGCACTTTCTCTTTATAATATTAATATAGACAATACAAAATGTTTGACAATTACCTAGACATTAAGCATGATTACATTTAAGTTTAAGAAAAATCTTAAATAAAGTCTCTATTTTTGTAATCAAACAACGCCTTATATGAAAATCTAAAAAAATATGATTATGTTAATAAATACGTAAGTGGTTTTCACTTAACCAATCATAAATTTCGGTTTTAATAATTCAACTTTTAAACCTAAATTTAAATTATATCAATAATTTAAATTTGATAAAAAACAATTAAAACACCCGTCCTTGAATAAGTTTAAATTTCTTGGATTCAATGAACTAAAAAAAAATTTCAAACATATTTTAGAAGGCTGACAAAGGAAGGAATTCTAGTAACTTACGATTTAACTAGTGTACTTAATTAGCGTTAACTTAGAGGGTACTACGAGATATTAGTCATTTTCAACATCTCGTTGTCTTGGATCATTCAACGTCACGTTTCTCCAATACGTACTGTCGGAATTGTTTGTTTATAATGATATTCAAATAACGCATAGTTTTTATAAACCCTTAGTGTATTGGGGTAATTTTGTGAAACAGAAAAATATAATTCTAGAACTGAATCAGAAATGAGCAAGAAAGATTTCGTCGATTACTCACTCTCCATTGGAAACAAAAATTATTTAACAGGTGAATGTATACTCTAATAACGAAATGACTAAGTGTATATTGCCTTAACGGTGTGATATAGCGCCAAACGCGTACTCACAGATGGTGTCAAACGCGCCCCCTGCCCGTTCGCCATCATTGAGCGAAATGCGCGGGCGCTGAAGTTGACGCATCGCTGAGTCACTCGTATATGTTAGCGGTATCGCATCCAATGCTCGTCTTGACTCATTATTTATCCTTCGTTTATTAAAATAACTATCAGTGGACGAGTTATTTAGAGTAAAAACTGCCATGTGGGAGAGAAACGCGCGATTACTGGATCCAGACTTCATTCTCGGGCATTCCAAACTGAACTCAGTCAGTCGTGTGTTGATTCTTGTTAAGAACGCTTGATTAATTTTATATTTATACAATCTGCCATAAACTGTGCCATGCGTGACACTCTGCGTAACCAGGTAAATATAGCTCATTAATTAACCTACAATATAAGCAATGAAAGCGAAAAATTGCGATTTTGTTGAAATATTAGCGACCGTACCTTGAACTTAACCTTGGATTATCAAAACTTCCTTTTTCAATTTGTGCTGAACTTTGAAAAGCGATTGCTATTGTACAAAGTCTATTTATAAAATGTAATGTGTGACTATGTTATGTGAATTTTAAAGTATTAATGTACACTTTTTATTAGTGGTTAATGCGATGTTTTATCAATACGGTGATGTGTGCGTAAAATAACCTGTTATATCACGATAGCCCATTAACATCTGAGCGTACCAAGAGGCCACTCCAATACAGAGGCCTGGTCGCCAAGACAGACCATTGTAATGTAAATTGGCATAATAACGCTTCACATTAAATTTTACATTTGAAAATTATAATTTCATACGACGTTAAAATAATTTCTCAACATATTCATAAAATATTGTATCCAAACATCTATTATGTAAGTTTGCTTTATCCAACCATCCGCTTGCAGTAAATAAAACTTCCATTGTTTTTATCCTGGTAAAAGAAATCTTACCTACCGAGTAACAATTAGTTCGCAGTGCCTTAGCCAACAGCACTGTAAATATTGTCCATATGATACAAGCGTCCTATGAAAGAACAACCGTCCCTATCTTCTTTTGTGTTGCAGCCGCTCAACGCTCTATACGTAAAATTTTCCGTGTCCATACAGAGTGTGTCCTAAAAATAACGCACACTCATTTTTCGGAAACGCACGTCATTTTTGAATTACCTTGTCGACAACAATGAATTAGTGCCGGTGAGCATGCCAATATTATGATGAATTAAAATATTTATTGGACTGTACTTGGGGTGTACCTATTCAGAATTTAATCTAAATATTACACAGTGCGCTTCCAGCAAAGATAGGATGAATACTATAATATGATCATATTCGTCCCGGTGAGCCCATTATAGAATTTTATACTATAGTTCAACTAATAGCCTATTGTTATGGAATTTTCCAACTTAACGTGTGTATAAGGAATTATTACTTTTATCATGTGATTGGATGAGGGAAAGCTTTGTGAGAAAACTTGTTTATAAGATCACATCACAATATTCTTGCAAGCTGTATTCAATCTGCAACTAGCACCAACTAACATCGTAGTCTTTGTCTACCCTCTTTCATATTGAGATATTTTTTCATACGGATATTACAAATGTAGCATGAGAGATTTTAATATTTTATTTTACCACCTCTGTTTTATTAGATAATTCTCCAAATTCTTACATTCGATATTCAATTATTAAAGTTGCTTTTATCTATACTAATACCAATTTTGTGAGAGTGCGAATTTTTTGAGTATGTGTAAATACGGAAAATAATCTATAGAATTACGGAACCTATCTAAAAATATTTTATTATTTTAAAGATACATATATTTACATGCGGGTTGATAGAGGCTACATATAATATAGATAATAATTTTTGCAATCTGTTCGAAGGCAGGGCGGGATACTAGTCTGTATTAAAATTATAGAGAGTGCGAATTATATGAAGATTTGTCATATTACTCATCCGGAAAGTCGTTTCCGGAACCACTTGCTCCTATTTGGAAAATTCTTTTACTATTTGAAAGATACATTCCGGATGGATATAGGCTATGTATATGTTTAATAAAATCAGCCAGATAAAGGCGCAACGGGTCGCTATTTATAAATAACTTTATTTTCACTGAAATTTTCAAAAAATACGCAAAGAACACAGACGTAGTGTTTTGTTATTTTGAATACATAAAAAGTGTTTTCTCTGTCAAACACTTATTTTCTCTTTTAGAAGTGAATAGCATATTTATGTACGTTTCGATGAACTAATTAGGTTGTACCTAGTTTTAAACGTATTTAATGGCTTGGTGTTAGGCTGAGACTGCAAACCCAAGTCCTATGAATCACTTATTTTATTTAGAAAACTCCTCATTCAGTGTGGTAAAAATAAAAAGAGAAATAATATATTAACTTGTGTTATTTATTAAAATATGTATTATTATTACACAATTACTCAGTCGAAAATTAAACATTAATAATTTCTACAATGACAATCACAAAATAGTCATAATTTTAATGGGATGGATGTACTTGATGGATTGACAGCAAATTATCAACATTTGGCTTCAGTTTTGTTTGGAATAACCGCAAATCTCCCCGTTCTGTGATATTCAATTTGCTCCTTTCTTTTGTTAAAAGGTTTGTAACGACACTAAAACTTTTTTCGACAAGATATGATGACGCAAAAGGCTATGAAAAGCTTTCTCGCAATTTTCCATAGTCCAGGATATTTTTCGGGTATTTCTGCCTGCAACCAAAATGTTTGATATCCTCTTTTAAATTTCACCTTCAGCTCCTCATTAGTGCTAAGTTCGAGTATCTCCTCTTGTAATATCACATTCTCCACTTCCGTTTCATC
This sequence comes from Megathymus violae, assembly GCA_003671415.1. Taxonomy (NCBI): domain Eukaryota; kingdom Metazoa; phylum Arthropoda; class Insecta; order Lepidoptera; family Hesperiidae; genus Megathymus; species Megathymus violae. Next base: position 2,299,445 of record PDGT01000018.1, read on the forward strand.
AAATGGATTTATAACCCATGGTGGTATTTCCATCGTCAGAATATCTTCAAATCTGATTTTGAAGTCATCACGCAGGGCAATTAAATGTTGAACGTACGTGTGAAAATCCTCATCAAGGCATTCTACCTGTGACAAGTTTGAAAAGTGGGAAAATTCGCGCCGATTAATATTTGGCTTCATAAATCTCAATTTTCCAAGAAAAGCTGAAATTACACCCTTTGCTTTTATTAAATTGAGGCTATCCCCTTGTAATTGAAAGTTAATGTCAATAATTTTTTTTAACAAATCTGTCAAATACGCGATGTCTGCTTTCGAATTGATCAGGTTTTCTTTTAAATCTGGATCTTTACTTTCCAGAAACTTTAACACTGATTCAAAAAGTGAGTAAAATCTTGTGAAACATGCACCTTTCGACAACCAGCGTACTTCAGTATGTAAGAGCAATCGTTGGAAGTCTTCATTATTTTCATCGCACAATTGTGCAAATAAACGCGTATTCAATGCATTGCTTTTTATTTTGTTAACTGCATTAATCACAAATTGAAGCGATTGGTGCAATCTATCACTCAAATTTTTCGCTACTAGGTGTTGTCGGTGGATGACACAGTGAATTGCAGTTACCTCTGGTATAATTCTTTTAAGATGACTTATAAACCCACGATATCGCCCGACCATGGCAGGAGCTCCATCTGTTGCCGCCGAAATAACGTTTGTAAATGGAATCGATTTATCCCTAAAAAAATCACTCAGGACATTAAATATTGTCCTTTAGTGTCCGTCTCCAAAGTTTTCGCGAATAGTAGTTCTTCATGAATTTCTTCGTTCATAACAAATCGAACATATGCCAACAATAATGCTTCATTACCAGGTAAAGTTTGTAGTGTTATAATAAAAGATCTAGATATTTTTAGAAGATATAATATATCTAAGAATTCCTGGCGGTTACAATGACTATAATATAGAAGTTACAAGATTGAGAAACTGTAAAGAAGGTCACTTGTAAGTAAGAAGCTAGGCCCGTCGCTTCTCTGGCGTGCAGCGCACGGAGACCTCGGCGACTGGAGCGTGCGTTTAGGGCGCACGAGACGATCGGAGTCCCCGGCGTTCAGTGCACGGAGACCGCCTTAACCAGGCGTGCGTTAGGGCGCACGAAGTATATAGATCCCGGAGTCGGAGAGTAATTAACTATTTCCGGCTAGAAGCGCGAGACTGTTTCGTTCCGTAATTGTGACTACACCCGCGACACTGTTCCGATAGAGACTTTTAGCATGAGACTCCTTCAAGTAACCACTGTTGTGACCCACTCGCGAGAGAGACTGCTTCGTATCGTAATTGTGACTTCACTCGTGAGACTGCTCGTCTCGAGATTCAAGAGTTGCGACCCACACGCGAGAGAGACTCCTTCAAATTACCAGTGTTGTGACCAACACGCGAGAGACTGTTCGTGTCGTCACAGCTCGCCTTTTATGTGTCGAATCTTCGGGAATGATCGTCTTATTATGTTCTATTTACGAATTTAAAATTACTATTCAGTCTAATAAATAATATTACCAAAAAAGATAGAAATTATACAAATTAAAAATAAAAGTAATCATGATGACAATAATTTAGGTCGTTTGGCAAATATTTGACAACAATAACAAAACATTAAACCTAATAAAATATATAAAGAAATTACAGAATAAATGGATAAAAGATACAGGAAATTATAAAAGAAGTTAACAAAAGGAGTATTATAAGAGATACAAACAATGTGAGTACCAAAATACTAGATATAAAAACATGTAAGTAAATACTACATATATTTCCCTGACCCAAGTAATTTTTTTGGCTGTTACAAAAAAAATTTTGAATTATAAATAGTGATTACCTTAACCATTCACGAATCTCGGTTCTAGAGTACGGCGTACCGAGCATAACTCCGATTAACGAGAATTGTTTGAGATTCAAGGTGTGGCTATTTCGTCGTTGTAATTACGAAGCAAATTTTTTAATTTACTAAATAGCCACAGTAAAAATATTATTCGTGTTTTTATTTATATCATCTAGTTAATCGATATTTATTTAATCATAGTTATTTAATGAATAACGAGAAAACACTCGTGTGCTACAAAAGCAGCTTATGAATAGAAACTGAGGTACCTAAAAACGACTACAACGACCAAAATAAGGATTGAGTTTCCTGCCTTTAATAGTAACAGTGGAGAAACGTTACCTTGTTTAATTAACTTAAAACATTAGATGTACATATACAATGAAAACAGTATTTTAGCAAGTAATGGGACCTGCTTTTGCCTGTTTCATTACTAATCTAGGGCCTGCTTTTTTACAAGTAAAAGTCAGATTTTCCGCGGTAGAATCATAATAATGTTAAGTAATGTACTAAATATGTATTTTCCATTAAAAAAAAAAATTATATTTTATCCATATGAGTTTAAAAATGAATATAATTAAGAACTGTCTTCATGTTTTGAAAATTAGCTGAATTTCTAAATCTATACCAATAGGTGTTATAAAGAGAAAGTGCTAACTTTGTGTTTATTTTAATGCGGGAGATAATATTCGGAACTACGGCATCCATTTCAAAAAATATTTTACCATTTGACACATACATTTTCTGAATGTGCATAGGCCATATACTAAGTATATAAATATATATACTCAAGAATCATAATGATATTCACTTTGTTTTATATTATATAAAGATGTCGATGAGTCTGTGAGTGACAAAGTAACACTGATTATTGTAGATAATATATCGGTTTACATATCCAATACACAAAAGGTCATGATGTTCACTGTTCCCCAGTGATAACCGACGCTCTGTGTCTACGCTGTGTGACCACGTTTGTATGATGAATGAGATTTTATATATAACATCCAGCAGCATATAACTTTTTTTTTATGTTAAAAACCGACAAACGAGCAGACGATCCACCTGATGGTAAGTGGTCACCGTCGCCCATGGACATCAACAAGACCAAAGGTATCACTGATGCGTTGTCGGCCAGGAAATGAGAAGAATGTAAGAAAGAATGTACTGGCTCTCAAACCCCCAGCCGGAATTCGACGAGTCGTTTGGCGGCTGACTCATGCAGGAGGGTGGTAGCTAGTCAGGCAGGGTTCACGGAAAGATAATAATATCAGTAATAATATTAATGACTTAATAATAATACTGATAATATAATCCTTACGCGTAGCCCTACCACCAAACTGGCTGGCTTCTGTCGCCTCTTACGACACCCTTTTCTACCAGCATGGTATAACTTCATCGGCACGTATAACTTTTTTTTGATAATTTCTTTATTTATCAATTCATGCACACAGAAATATTACATAAGGTAACATAGTGCAAGAGTACTACTTATTTCATTTACAAATTTCTTCCAGTAGACCAGCAAGAGGAAACATTATTGCTTGACAGCTACACAATAAGAAAAAATTAAATTCATATTTAAAACAATAAATGAAATATACAATAATATATAAATATCATAATAACAGATAAAATACAAATAAATAAATACCTATAAATATAATACACAAAAAAGATAAACTTCTTTCATTGCTTTCTTGAATGGAGATACAGGCTTAGTGCCCGTATAATTGATGGCAGAGATCCCCTGAGTCTGACTGACTGTACAGTGAAGGAGTTATAATACGAGTATTTATTTTATTAACTGGTTGAACTAGTTTGATAATAGAATACACGAAAATCCTGTTCCGTCGAACTAAAATAAATAAGGCAGATTAAGCTTAGCTAATTACCCCCTTGAAACACGAATCCTTCAGCCGAACCATTAATTGCTTCTAATTACTTGAAATGTAACCGTTTCGTACTTCAAGGCTAATATTTAAGATCAATTTATAATTAATAGTAACGTTGCTATAGCACTGTCTTCATTCACGGTTTATTTTTCATCCGATTAATGTTATAATTAATGGACTGGATACATCTAGTGAATTTATACTTTTTCTGATATGGGGTTAGTTTATTAATATCCCTTGGCAAACTACATATTTCTATGGACGCCAACATTACTGCTTGCACGTTAGTATTCCTCTCGATAATCATGGGATCGAATCTTATGCACACGTTTAATTACTCAAAAATTTGTCCAAAAAAAAAAACAAAATATTGTGTGGAAATTTTCGTTCCTAAGAGTTTTCCACAAAGATTTCAAAAGTATAAATAACGTGAAGGCTAGCAATTTCTTCTTGATTAGCGTCATCTACGCCCATTTGATTGAGATACCTAAACAACACGGTTATGACTTGTGATGCCAAATGAAAATAAATATTGAAATGAATTTAAATTTCTTGTCAATTATTAATGTAATCTGTCAACATACAGAAATATGTTGACTTTCTAATATACAATGTTTAGTTAATAATATAACATGGTACCTCTCTCTTTATGACATACAACTTTTAAGTGGTTTATTTTGTTTCTAATTGACTAAGATAATATTTGATGGGATAATTTACTGATTACTGTTGCAAAACTTCTTTAACGAAAATCGTGATCTTAAAAAATTATGGACGTCTTGAAGTAAATGAACAATAGAAACGAACCCATCTATATTCCCATCTATATTTAAACGTGGTACATAATTATTTAAATTATAAATTATTACAATTCCACATTAGTTTTACCGAACAAGAACCGGAGTTGCAGAGGTTCAATTAGACTGTTTGGTCTTGGAGCTAGAAACGTGTAGAGGAATGCTCAAAAACAGATACTAATTGGTTTAAAGTTCTCCTACACATGCACATAAAGTAGAGAAACTTCTATCCCTGGGGTTCACATTTACAGGCAACTGTAAATTGTGGAGTTATTTAGCTGAAAACTAGCG
>PDGT01000018.1:2304338-2340565 GCA_003671415.1 Megathymus violae
CACCTGGTACCTGCTACAGTGCAGGTATGTACCTACTAAAGTGGTGCCGTTACGATGCGATTAACGTGCACGGCATCGGCATCGCGAATACTGATTTTTGATAATTTTAAATCTGCGACATCTTGTAAAATATTAATGATAATTATTTATTTTACAAATTTTATCTACTCTAAATTCCCAACGTAACCACCGTGTTTAATAAAATAAAGATTAAAATTATATACAAAATGCAATTTTTAAGGAACATGACTTTTTTTTTATTTTCTATAAATATTACATACGTATAGAAATGAACTTCTCTATTCTAATGTATATGAATAGTGTCTTATAAATATATAACAGTCGAAATACTGTGCATCAGTTAATAAGTACTTTATTCCAGAAGTAAATATCATTATGAATCATTGCATTCTTTGGCTAAGTACCACCTTCCTATATGCTTTATATACGTTTATGAATCATTACTGAAAAAAAACTTACTAATATATTTATTAATATGTAGAAACAAACTTTTGTAACCCTTATTCACCAAGTGTATACTGCCTACTATTTATTAATATCTTATATTTTATATCATTTGTCACGTTTATGTTGCACTGACTTAGATATTACTAGCCGTTACCTGCCAACTTAGCCGAAAGTAGTATGAAGTTTTCTGCACTCACTTTCAATATAATGTTAATATGAAGAAGCTAGCGCGGGAAAAGTTGTTCTGTACCATATTTAAGTATTTTGGGTCATAAACATAATTTTTTTCCTATTCTAATATGACTATGAATATGATCTCCGCTATACAAATATATGTATGGTGTAAATATGTCTTGAATCGTTTATGATTTTTATAAGTTATATGATCACTGCCAGATGCGCTAATAGTTACATACCTACGTAATACAATGATACCGTATTTGTAATACTAATACTATACTACTACTGTATACTAACATACTATTATATACTAATATACTATTATATACTAATCCGTGTGGTCCCGGATTAAGAATGTGACCTCCCCGCTCTATCCCATGGGTGTCGTAAGAGGCGACTAAAGGGAACTAGCCTAGTGTATCCCACATGCACTTTGGGCAACCCGCGCGGTGGCGAGTAAACCACCACAACAGCATTCCCAAGGTGGGTTGGTGTCAGGCAGGCGGTGACCGTAAAATCTAAGCCAAAACCCTAGCAGCATGAGTAGAGAAATTGATGGAAGAAAAATACATGCTGCGCCGACCCCAAATAAAATTGGGATAAGGGCAGCAGGATGATGATGATGATATAATAATACTATAAACTATAACGGGACCGAATCTTTAAGCTAAGGGCTTAAACTTTAAAAATATTCAGGGAAAGATGAACCTTCAATCTTCCTATCAAGAACCTTCAATATTGATAGGACATCTTTAGAAAATTGACTAACAATAAAGAAATATAAAACATAAAATTACATTACAAATACAACAATACTAAAATTTACACAAATAAACATGTAGCATTGAATAAAATTGGATACATATTTACATTATCAGAAAGAAAAGTGGCTACAAACATGTGTTCTTTGCCCTCTGCTCCCATACTTTAGTAATACTATTGTTTTATTAACCGCGGATCGAGTCACAAGAACGTTTTAATAAGAAGGCAGTTACTTAATTATTTTACTGTTACATAATACAGGATTGTTATAATATTAGGTTAAATATTATAGTAATAAATTTACTAATAAATATAGTTTTGTACACTTCGTTTCATATATATGGACACGCTCCATGATATTATCTTTATGTTGTTCCCACGTAACTGATCAATAATCAAACACTCCATGTATCACCAAACATTAAGTGAGTTAGAAATTATTTGAATGCCATCCAAAAATTAAACAATCGAAGATCAACCAGATAGATATACCTGCACATTACTGAAAATCAGAAGAGCTGCAAAAAATATAGTCGCACAATTCGAACACTCTTTCATTTATTCACATTTTTCTATAGCAATTAATAGATGAATACATTTCACGCAGGACATCCTCTGCCGGATTTCCTAGTGATATATATTATGGCATAACTTACTTTTTATCAAGGAAAATAGAATTGTTGCTGCGTAATAGTAGTTTTATCAACACTTCATTTAGTTAAGAAACTCGGGGAACCTACGCCTAAAGAATAAAATGCGTCAGGTAATTAATAATACCTTAATATTATTTCGAATGGGAACACTGTAGTACGTATTCTTACTTATAAAATTTATTTTAAGACGCAAAACAAGGAATTATTATTAGTAACACTAGTGGGCTCGTAATAAATGAGAATACTACTCACAAATCAGTAATGAGCATGCTTATTACTGATGGTTGTTCGGAAAGTCATTTCGATATTTCCCAACAGAGAATCTCATTGTATTTTTTCGCAGCCAATTTAACACTTAGGCCACTTAATCATTACGTATTTTGATAGCTGATATAGAAAGGCTTGTTTGTTTGTTCGTTTTTTTGTTCGTTTGTTGTAATGGTTTTTGCTTTGTGCCTTATCAAAGATGGAAAATCGAAAGCAGCATTTTCGGCACATTTTACTCTTTTACTATCAAAAAGGTAAAAATGCAGTTCAAAGCAGCAAAAATTATGTAATGTGTATGGAGAAGATGTATTGATCGAACGACAATGCCAATATTGGTTTGCAAAATTCCGTTCCGGCAATTTCGATGTTAAAAATGCATCACGTTCTGGAAGGGCTGTTGAAGCTGATAAAAACAAAATAAAGAGATGCAAACCGCCGAATAACAATTCGTAAGATTGCAAAAGGTATTGGACCAAAATGGAAAATATATAATTTAAGAAAATGTTTATACACTAAAAAAATCGTGTTTCATTTTCACCAAAAAAAAAACGAAATGACTTTCGGAACAACCCAATAGCAATTTCGTGTTCACACATGCCGAGAACCGAGAAAGTTCATGCAATTGTTCGCTACTAGCGGTTTCGTGATATTAATTAGTTTTAGTTCTGCTAACTTTGTATTGTTTGTACAGTGCAATTCGATATACTAATTTTTGATAACTTTTCGTTTTCTTTATTCATAGATACACAATTTTTTGCTTAGATAACTCCCTTATTTTTAAAAGTGGCCGAGACAACAATTTCGGATAGTAAAGTAACAAAAATATTAAATTTAACAAGATTTTATGATTACAAAAATACTATTTAAGTAGAAATTTATTCACCTATAGTACAGGTCCTATACCATTTTAGGGTAACCATCTGGCACACTACAGATAAAACCTTAAATAGGCCACGAATAAAATATTTTCCTTTTGATAAAATAAACTTGAACCAAGTTCCAAAAACGTATTTAAATTATGTAGTTTAAGTTAATTTTTAACGGTATTTGAAGCTAAATACCTAAATGCACTTGACCCAGTGTTCCAAAAAGTGATGTAGGTTATGAATTCATTAAAATATGCATTTCTGGATGCTCACGCTCATCTGAACTATTTAAAATAGCACACGTAGGCAGGTGCTACAAAATAGTAAGGCTTACACATAATTTAGTTCCCAATTTTGTTTACACTCAAAAAATTTATCACAGTTCTTACTTCGCCGTGGGTTTAAGTCTCGTGCACACTACATTTTTGCAATTAAGCCCGAAGCTATCAACGAAAATTAAATGTTTGGCTCTAAAATTCGATCAAAGTGACTATAAAGGAGGGATTCCAAAAAAATATGACTTAAGTTGATTTATTAGTAAGTAAAATTTATCACGATTTCATAGTGTGTACAAAAAGACCAGCCACGTGACATTAAATTGAAGCTTGTTTCCATTTAAATAATTCTAAAAACAGTATTACATTTTTTTATGTTTTTTTTTCCTGTGATAACCCTACCAGACAAAAGGGGATTGTAAAACAACGTGTCACATATAAATGAAAAGTCTCTTTAAACAACAGTTATTATTGCCTGGTAAAATCCTTGAATCTGGGTTCAGTGGTTCGAGGTTTCGTCACATATGGTGCGACGCCTGGTATTGCGCAAAAATCAAAGCGACGAGGCGTAAAATGATACCGGCATGTTAATAGTATTAAGCTTATGTAGTTTAATAATAACATAGATATTAAGCTGGGCTTGCAGCTGTTATAATTTAAGTTGTGTGATAACAAAACTGTACATCACAGCAACCGTTGTTTAACATAGCGCATTATTGGCGCTTTTCGTTATTTTCATCTCTTTATATCTGTAATATATTTTAAACAATATTTGTATTGTATTATTATATTATCGCTGGATTAGTTCCTATGGTTAGTTGTGGTGTGCATTTTGAAATTGGAATCATTTAGAACTCAATGCAACCTCAGATATATTGCTATCAATTATAATCATTGTTATGAAGATAAATAGCGCAACGAAAATACTACGAACTTTAAGATCAAGAATACAGATAACGAACGCTGTCAGACTAGACCAAACTTTTACCTTATTACATGCGTTTATAATCACAAATTGTAAATATTATTAGTTGCGTTAATATTTATATAGCATTATAGTAACTCATAACACTGAAAATAGTGTGAAAGTGATGTAAAAGATTATTTTTCGTAAGCACTGCCACATTTTTAATTCCCAAGGGCTCGAGCTCTACGTTCAATGCGAACAATCCTCAAAGGCAAGACAAGCGAGGAGGATTTATTGTATTAAAATACCACAGTTTTTTAGAATTTTTCCCGCAACATTTCCCACTTAATATTTTCTTTATAAATAACTAATGCTATGCTGCATGGGATCGTGATCACGACATAAAGTAAATCACGCCCTGGTTTTAGATAATGTTCATCATTTATTAAATTTACTTATTTATTCTATTCTTATTTTATTCGTGCAAAACTCTTTAAAATAACTATAAACATATAACTTCTTTTAATGACATATGGTTCTTTAAATTCAAAATTATTTGTTCAATGCAGTGTATTACTGTATACAGTTGTGAGATATTTTGTTTCTACTATCATCTCCCAAAATACTGTCCGTGACCACCGCGATGGACCAAAATCATTGGAATTAAATCTTTTAAAAATACCAGTAATCGTCGAACGAGAATAGCATCGCACGTGGGGTGGGGGCGGAAGAACAGCCGCATCAACATCTATTTTAAATGCATTGCAAAGCGCATTATTTAAACTTTATTAATAATTTTGTATCGTAAGATCCGAGCCCAGGTGTGGGACAATATAGATCGTAATAATAAAAATGATGATAATATTCGTCGCGTCATGGACTTATATGCAGTGTCATTAAAATTCATCTAGCTTTTCGTGCGCGATTCAATGAAATTAACAAGGTGTAGAGAACTGTAAATTATCAAAATATGTAAGTATTCCTAGATTTATAATTATATCTCATCTTTCTATTCTGAATTCCAAAACAAATTGCGTGTCTATTTCAGTGAACGGAAGTATTGGCGAGTGACAACCATGTAGGTGCCTCATTCGTGCACAGTGCCCAGAGTTTAGAGATTAAATTATTTTGGTTAGCAAGCAGTACGAACCTGGAAGACAATTTAATTTCTCGATAAACGAACATGTTTATTGCGTTTGAAATGAATACTTTTGAAATGTAACTGCGGACGAAAAACGAACGTGAAACGAGATGTGAAATTATATAAAATAAAATTAAATAGCAATTGTGAAATTAAATAGCAAGTTGTAAAAAGTATAATAGTATTTAGCTCACTTATAAACCCAGGACAAACCTAATAACGGTTTTTATGGATATTATTTATGTAAATCAATGTATTTGTCACTCGATTTCTGAAAAAAAAAAAAAAAGACTGGTTTATGTTATTGTTATATGTTTAAAATCATATCCCAGCAATCAAAGAACACTTGACTCTTTTAAATTGCCTACATATACAGGATCGCCCCGAGCCTAAATCGTCCACAATAGCGCAGAAGTAGACGCATTATAATTATCGTTTACGTAGCAACGCGGTCGCTAATGAGTAGTAATTAGACGAACAGTATTTGCAGAATGTGGGTAGCGTTAGAATCCACAGTTGACGTACACATAAATTAATCTGTTTGGGTTAATGTTTAAACATAATTTATACAATTGATCTCACGCTTTGGAATTCAAATTTCTCCAGGCATGTCCAGTGTGTATCCGTTATATTTTTCTCCGCTATTAAACTGATAATTAATCTTATAGCTGATAAAAAAATGTTCAATGTTGCCAAGCCCAACAGATAGTTGTTAAATATATAAGGTTCAATCCCGGCACATCACAGTATTTTATTACGAGTAGTATTATTTTCCGTGTAAGGTGCTTAAATCGCTAAGTATTGTTGTATTTCAGAGTTGACAACAAAGCACTACATGCTGTAATGTTTGAGCTCGGTCAAACATTAAAGCATACAGAACTTTTAATAAAATTTTATTTACATATATTTCGGCTTTTTTGTGATTTATCTTTTTGAAGTCAGCAATTTTTTTCACCTTTTCTTATTTCTAATTTAAATGTGATTTGTAAATAATAAGTTGGGTTTAAAAAATTATTATAATGGGATGAGCAGATCATGTACTTGATTATGATTATATACGCCACGTCTTCCCAAGAATTTGCTAATTAGTTTCCGTCGACTAATCTCAGTGTTATGCTGTTGCTTTCATCATTAGTTCAGTATTTACGGATGAAGAGTCCTACATGTAAATTTTAACAAGGTATTATTTTATCCTAATCCACAGAGAAGTTGCATTTTTTATCTTCAGAACCGAATATCAGATCCTCACCATATTTGAAGAAAACCAACACAGAGCCCCACAGTAAAAATAGAATAATCAAATATTAAAATCGGTTTATAAACAACGGAATTATGGCTTGATATACCAGCATAGATACTCTTTCTTTTTTGAATTAGGTTACTGCTTATATTGTACGTACGGTGTATCCAAGTTAGATCTATTTTCTTTAATATCATCATCCCAATTACATTACAAGATAAACAATCAAAAATTTATTTGGATTTTGTTACAGTTGGAGCGAGACGGCTATGTAGTCCTCGAAGACTTTTTAAGACCAGCAGAATGTGACGAATTGCTGGCTGCAGGTCTCGAATTAACTAAGCAAGTACCTGAATTGGAACAGAAAAACGTTTACTCTACCGTAGAATCCGAAAAAAAGGTAAATTCAAAATCATTTAACCATATTGCACTTAGTTATATGCAATGCATACGTCATTTTTTGCTTTTTTGCTTGTTTCGAAAGAAAAGAGGCTTTAACATCGAGCAGAGGAAACACAAGGTAGGTAGTTAGTTAGGTAAGACAAGTAATATTTTAACAAAAAAAAACAGATTTCAATTTGGAGAAGGTGAATTTATTATTTATTTTTCACCCTTAGGGGTGGTATATTTCTTTCAAATATAAGTGGGATCAAACGGGAAGTATGCCCTATCAATCATCAAACAAAAAAGAATTTTCCAAATCGGTTAATGAATGACGGAGATAACAAACATAAACCAAAGGAATTGAAAACTGTTACTTTTTTGAAGTCGGTTTAAAATACCTGTTAATAATTAAGATCTTTTAAATGAAATACCCCAGAGAAGGAGTGAGGTGTAAGACGAGCTGTATATTTTTAAGTCAAAGCCATCATCTCCCGCTCGTGTTACATAGTCTGCTTCCACCCACCAAAAAATATTTCGCGGAAGATAATTTGGTGTTTGGTTACAAAATTGAAGTGCCAATTAGAAGTGGATCCATAAATTTCTTGTTAATAGGTGGCGTTGACAAATACACCCAGTGTTTTAAACGTTTAGTTGCGTTGCCCACTGACCAATTAGGTAGCCCGTTTGCTGGTTTATCAAACACTACCGTAAAAACTCCTAGTACAGAATATTAAATTATCCATGGGGCCTACTAGCCACTCACTCAGTTAGCCATTTTATTAATAGTGTAACATGCAATTTACAGTGTATACTATAAAATAAAGTCCACAATTTAATATGAAAGCAAATATTAATTGTTATGAAATTGCCAGCTATTTTCAGTACCCGTACATTTTTCACACAAAGAACCACTTTTAATAAAAGCTTGTTGGTTTACAACCTATTAACGCGAGGCACTTATTGTACTATTGCCTACTTGATTTTAATGCAGAATAAGAGTTTACAACTTGTGAAAGTGTTTAAGTATACTAGTTTAAAATACCAACCACATAACACAATTTTTAAATTGCATATTTATTTCTTTAATTTTTTTTTATTCACTCGCCAAAATTACTGGCGAAAGGACACCCAATATCAAGCGCGGTGATCGCCATCTTTGACACGGGGTACCAACACGTTGTTCACCAAGAAGGATGCGGTGATGCCGCTTGTTTATTAACTCTTGCACGTGGCATCTGAAATACGTTTAAAGACTTCCGACTTGATTTTAAAAGTAGGGAGGTATCTAGCCAACGGGCAAAGAACTTTGCCACCATGCTAATTCATTCAAAATGTATATACACATTCACGATTTACGACCTTCAAATTTAATGCATCATCAATATCTATGTTTCGTTACAGCAATTAAAGGACAAATACTTTATGGAAAGTAATGATAAGATCAGTTACTTTTTTGAAGTGGATGCGCTAGACGCCGAAGGAAACCTAAAAGTAGATCCCAGCGTGTCGTTGAACAAGGTCAGTATAATTTTCACATTATTTACAATTAATGTACATACACAGATATCTCGAATAAAATGGTTACAAAAAGACACTAACAATAAGTAGGTAACATTCTGGTATATGAAGTGATGAGTGTCTGATAACATAAAATTATTCAATAGGTAAATACTTCAATCAAAACCCTTGGTGCATAAAGGCGACAAACAAAAGAGACAAAGAATTGTGATCCTGGTCTGTTCTGTAGGCTGCCTGCGTCATCGCGACATAACGTTTCTCAGTAATTACGTGAGCTTAGAATAAGGGAAGGCATTATAGAACCTCGTCAGCTTAAGTTGTTACCGTCGCTCACATTTCAACTAGCATATATTACAAACAGTTTGTTTTTGAAATACAAAAAGTTAATAATTGACGTGTATACACGTTAACTACCACCTGTTTTAAGCAAATTCCAAGTCGTTTCCCTTTATAAGCTGCTTGAAATTTATATGAAATAATGCTAATGACTACCTGGTACTAAATCTTACACGCATGCAAAGATGTATGGTTATTCTGATTTAGTTATTTGTTGAAAAAACAAGCATCGAATAACAGATCGTAAATGGTAAGAGAAACATAAAAAAATCTGATGGATCACATTAGTTTCGTATTAACGTGAATTTTATATGGTTTGAAAGCGCAGATCGCCGGAACGTAGTGACGTAAACCGATAACGAACCGTATTCACTCACTCAAATTGTTTGCACAGCCGAGCTGGTTCAGCTGGTATGAAGCTTGCACTAACGAGAGTAATACATGTGTTTCCATCTAGAACATATTGAATACTTTAATCAAATAACGATTTGAAATTTTCGGTCCTGAATCTTTTTATATCCTACTTTGGAATGCCAATAGGCAACAAATTATTTCTCTAGCGCTCTTTAAAGTAGTTTTAAAAGTTATTTCAGTGTTCAGTTATGTTTTAGCTTACTTGGTATTTTTCAATCATTCATATAAATAAGACCCCAGACAGGGAAAGAACACCTACCCTACGATATTGTTATTGTAAATTAAAGTGACCCAATAAATAGGTAATATTTGTCTCCATCTCCTAAGTCGTTAACGATCTCTATTGGTGCTGGTATTTAATTTTAATGACTGAAGATTTGTATTGTGTACTATTAGCCTATTCCAACATACATGGTTCTAGGTCGGTCATGCCCTTCATCTGCTGCACCCGATATTCAGATGCTACACGTACAGTGATCGGGTCAAAACCGTGTGCAAAGAGCTCGGTTTGAAAGAGCCTGCAGTGGTGCAAAGCATGTACATCTACAAAAATCCTGGACTTGGCGGAGAAGGTATGAGTATGCTATTGCTATTGGTATATTTATTTATCACGGGATGGAAAGGATCTGATTATGAGCAGGCCTGAGACCAATAAAAACGTAAACAGAGATAAGTAATAGTAATTTTAATAGTCACTCGTTCACGAAAGAGAGCAACTTATGCGTCATCTTGGTATAGAAATAAGATAGAAGTATTTTATTTAAAACTTATTATTTGATAAGAATATTTAAAATAAAAGGTAAAATTTTATCTGAATTACCTAATATTACGGCAATTATTTTCAGTTTTGCGTTTAGATCATAGATAGATTTAGAAAAAATTTCAAACTTTTTTTTATAATTAGTGCATACAGTGTCAAATGTTTATAGTATATTTTATATGACTATTTTATATGTTTGTATGACTAAGCGGTCAGTAAAGACCGATCTAAAATATGACTACAGTTGTGAAGGTAGTTTGAAATTTAAAAACACTGTCGTCGTAGGTGTAAAATATTGTTCAACATAAAATAATTAAATAAAGAAGATGAAATAATTGTACCACTTTTTTTTTACTTTTTGAGTGTGTCGATGATCACAAGCAATTATATCAAGCACTTAATTTAATTAAAAATATATTTCAGTGGTGGCCCATCAAGACTCGACTTACTTATATACCGAGCCTCTTCCGCCTGTGGGATTTTGGATCGCTCTAGAAGATGCTACAGTTCAAAACGGTTGTCTCTGGATGTCACGAGGATCTCACAATTCCGGAGTTCACAGGCGACTTATCAGAAACCCTGATAAAGAATCCATACAAGCTCTAATCTACGACAGATCCGCCCCCGTGTATCCATCTTCTTGTTTCACTCCTGTTCCGGTAACCAAAGGTAACTTAAATAGAATAAAAGTATATAAATACTCTTTATAGTACAACTTAAATAAGGAAAAATTACGTAGATCCTTTGAAAAGTACAGTACAAAAGACTGTTTTATAGACTTACGAAATTTTCTTCAGAAAACTTTGGCAAATTTTTATTAAATAGAATGAGTGACGTGAAACAGGAAAAAAAATTAATTAATTGTATAAATACATAATACTACCAGCCGGTTCCTTCAATCCATGTTTCCCTTATTGATGGTTAAAATAATAATTATATAATATACATTTATATCTACGAAATTTCTCTATAACCCCGAAGATTTGGTTTAAAATATTGGTAAGGATACTCGTAAGCTGAATATTATAGGAACAAATATTACATATACAAGGATATAATATAGAACTCTATAACAACAGATTACAGAAATAAGCAAAAGAATCCAAGATACAGGTCAAGGTAATTAAGAAATCAATTTATACTTAAGACTGTAAACTGAACTTCATAAATAAATTATCGCCCTACTAAATAAACACCAAATATCTATCTATCTTTGAGATTACAAAGACTTAACGGTCGTTAAAAATAAATGTTTCATTGTAAAAAATTTATATCAGTCCGTATACCGCAGACATGCCAACTGTTAAAATTCAGTCTTTTCCTTGAATTTGTCAAAGTGTTTATTGCTTTAATTATTGCTATAGCGTTCATGTTTATTACGTAGATACAAAATTTTTAACACAAGTAGCATCCGACCCCAAACAACTTTCATGTCTTCATAGAGTTTCACGGACAAGTTTTGGCGTAAGTTGAGCCACTTACTCTTACGGCAAGGGCACTTTTAATGACATCATTAAAAGTGATATGATGGGACACACGACCGCTGCTTCTTTTAATATAAAGGTATCAACATAGTTGCCTCTGGCGAAAAGAGACACGTTGTTATAAGTAAAGCAAAGATTCTTTTACTTAACCCTACTCCAGATCATCTGAATGAACTAACTAATGTAACATAATATAATGTGTGCTTACATCATAAATTAAAGCTACTTGCTGTTTAAAAATTCAACATGTTTGTTCTTCATTGGGCGGCATAGTTTATATTTTATTTTCATAATTAAATTTTTTACAGGTACTTGTATTTTAATACATGGAAACGTGGTGCACAAAAGCGCTCCGAACAAATCCGACAAAAGTCGCCATGCATACACCTTCCATGTCATCGAGAAGAAAGACAATACATATTCCCCGGAAAATTGGCTACAGGAAGGAGAAAATGCACCTTTTCTTAATGTTTATACAACGCCGCAAATAGTTTAATACATTTTTCAATACATTTTTTCTACTAAGGCTTACTTCAATAAAGATAAAACATCGACCAACATCGGCGCGCTGGATTGATGCCGTGTTGCTCAATATATTTTTTTAATAATGGGATAAGCTTGTATTTTTGATTAAATAAACAATATCAATGTGGGTCGAACATATTAGCCACTTGTGCAATTAAAATTTCAAGATCCCAACGACCCCAAGAGAAATGAATTTAAGCCAGTTTATTTTAGGTTCTTATTTTAAGGCAGTGTAATCATCGGTCTACTGATCTTAACATGTACCAAATATTTGAATTTGTACACTGTGATGAGTCGTGGGAAGTGACATTCATTGTGATAATTTCTTTTTTTTATAATAAATATTTCAATATACAAAAGTTGTTTTATTGGATATATAATCAAGAACATATACATATGAGTCGTGTAACATCGGCAAGGCTTACAAAAATTATGTGTTGCATGCTACATACAAATCTGTAAGAGGTGGACCCATAGGACTATAAATAATCTATAAACTCTAGCAGTTGTTAGCAGGGGTGTAGACATAGCCAGCCCTGAGGCCTGTTGGAGAGCAAGAGGAACAGTCGGTCTAGACTTAGACGTTAGACGGCAAGGGGCGCCAAAAAGCCGAATGTGAAAAACAACTAACAGCTAAATAAAAAGTCTTCACAACCCACTACATATAGCTGTAGGAACTTACTTTATGTTGAAGAAGCAATAAAATAACTATTAGAATTTGCTAATTTATTTAAATTGAAATTTGATTATGGAAATTTTGGTAATGAATATTAATTTGAAAATAAAACTGAAATGCAATTTACGTGAATCGAGAGCGTCGACCATAGAGCTGAAACGCAATCTCCCTGTAACCTGATCTAGGGCTAGGGCCGGCGCTAGGCATAGACTCGTAATTTCGTTAATGATGTCGAAATTTCAAGGAATGACCTAACATGTCTTTGTTCGTTGTTTTTTCCCAGACAGCTGCGTAAAATAGAAGGAAGGCCTGGATCGCTAATGGATGGCTGAAACTGCATATGACTTATTTTCTTAGTTAGTTATCTACAGAACATAACGGTAATTTCCTCAACTTTTCAGACATTCATTAGTAAATGTCGACGAAATATAATTTTCCTGTATATAAGTGAGGCCTGACAAGCCATAAAACATTTTTCTAAGAAAAATACTCTCTTTAACTTGATATTTTACAAAGTTTCACTTCATGCATCCACTTAATTATTTAACCACTCTCCAGATAATTTGAAGAATCATCTTTGATTTACTGGTAGGTAGTTTAAAATTTCAGAAGGCAAAAGTTTTTGATTTCATTTCTATTCCAAAAATTAAGAGATAACATTTAATGACTAAAGATAACAGTCAAGTTCCAAAATAATACCGTCTTTAGTCATCGATTATAGGAGCAGACAGAATATTTCTTTTAGAGATTGAATTTAATTAAAGTAGATTCGTGTGATGAGCTCTAATGAAGTTTATTGGAGTGGAATAGTATTCTGTTCCAGACCTTTTCAGATGTGAAACGAAATAAAATATACGAAAAAGGCCGAGTATCCATCCTTTCGACATAGACATCTCTCCGGTACCAACTCTGAACTTTGTTTTGCCGTTTGTTATGCATAACCGCAAAACACCGGTATAGCTTGCCTGCGTCGATATTCCCTTTCGATTACAATGTGGATATCATTAAATCCAGAATGAATAGGTTTTTACTAAATTACTTTTCCACCTCAGCGTACAATGCCACTTATTATGAGGAGCGATAATAATTAACAATTAAATTATAATAAGTAAAACAACATATCCAGTAGGAGGCCGCGAATGTGTTAGCTAAAACTAAATTATGCTAGTTGGAACTAGCGGAAGCTCAGAAAATAAATGACGCTTAAGTTCGTAATAGTCGAATCAGTAACATTTAGAGGTCACGATGAAACATTTCTATATTGGGAATGGAATTTACAAGTGAAATAGCATTATATTCCTATTATGTATGCGGAACTTTTGGGGTCCAATTCATGTCGCATCAATTTCAAATCGCTTAATGAATGATTAATGTTTACAATAGCTCCAAAGGTTACACTCCAAATATTTATATGTACCGTATAGTAGGATAATTAATATGTTATAATAGCAAACTGCCCTCGCATCGCTTCGGAAAAACTACGCCTTATGCTACGAAACAGTACCGACATTATTTTTAATTAATTTATATTTTTTATGGACGGATTGAGATTAAACGAACTTTGAATATTAAATGATGCTTACAACAGTGCATTAGTAAAAACCAGAACGAAATCTATTAAGCCGTTTCTGAGATTAGCGCACACAAACGCACAGACAAACAGACAAAAATTCTAATAACTATTTTTTTTTTGGGTTCTATTACGTTAATAAAGGCCCCTAATAATAGTTTTTCTCATATACCTTTAATGTACGGAAAGCGATCAGTTACAATTTTATTATATGTGTAGATAAATTAATTTACACTGATTAATGCCACTTTTAGTTTTTTCTTAGTCGTTTAAAAAAATCAGTTTTTAAAAAGCGTTATATTTTTGTATTTTTACGATATTAATTTTTTTTATTACGAAACAGGACAGCAGACACGATATTGAGCCACAGGTCTACGCGTCTACCCATGACACTACTAACCAGTTTCTGACGAGTAATGATACGCGTTATCGCCTAAGTTCTAGTCAAGAAAGAGTGGTGCTGTTGCAATACCAAAAATTCAATATCAGAAGATAGTGATTCCTAGACGCATGTATTAAAAAAATTATACAACCTTCTCCTTTTTTGTATTCCTTACATTTATGGTGGTTAATTCAAAAAGATTATAAATATGAGGCTCGGAGTAGTTTTCAAACAATATAAAAGTAATTTACTGAAGAGCTACGAATGTAACGGAAGTTTCGGAGCTCATTTGTACCGCTTCAAAATCACACGACGCGTGGGTTTTCGCACTTCAGAGTTTCTTTTTTTTCGTACTGTTTATTTGCCATTGTCTCAACTAAGATGACTTGTATAGATTCAACCCTTGTATCTTATATCTTCATCCTTATATCTTCAACACTTATAACATTGATTATTGCTTAAACCATACTTTAAGCGACAACTAAAGTCTACACGAACAATTTTCCCTATTGATTGATACCTGAAAGGATCTGGATCCGAATTCTGCACGCACCTCAAATTATTTACCGTTAAATGCATATTTAAAATTAAATGTCTTACTTCGGTGAAAATATATGTACATAGTGGAGAAATCTGCATACAGTGTCATGATGTCAATGCAGTTGTCATGATGTTTTCAAAGGCCTCGTTGGACTATGGCTTTAATTTCTATCGTTCTGAAAAGAAAAACGAGCCAAGCTATGTAACAGCTATGAGTTCTAAAGAACCAACGAAGCAATTCGGTGTTCATCTCACACAATATGAAAAAAAACAACCTACTAAGTATAGATAACTATAATATTTAGTGTGTCACCTATGTAGGTCGACAATTAACGAAAATAAAAAAATAAATATTGTTATTCTTGACATGATGTAAACAAGAACAGACTTAACAGACATCGATAAATCTGTGCACATCATGTCCGAGGACAACGACCCACTGATTTCGACAACATTTCATTGCCGTACAAACAAAGTGACGATAAACGTGGATGACATTATAAAAACAATATTGATGAATAAAATTAACTATGTATCAATAAAGGTCAAATTTTGTATTCTTTCTTACGTTTTAGAGTATAAAAGCGTTGATCCAGCTTTGGTTTCAATCAATCGTCACCTGACCGTAGAGCACCATAGTGAACAATATAAGAGGGAATATACCAGAGGGGGTATACCTGCCTGGTTAACTACGGCCCCCATAAAATCAACGGTTTAATGTTTTAGTAATTCTGT
This sequence comes from Megathymus violae, assembly GCA_003671415.1. Classification (NCBI taxonomy): domain Eukaryota; kingdom Metazoa; phylum Arthropoda; class Insecta; order Lepidoptera; family Hesperiidae; genus Megathymus; species Megathymus violae. The sequence continues at coordinate 2,320,422 of PDGT01000018.1, forward strand.
TATAGTGCAGAACAAGCATTTTATACTGTTTAAATTTTTCCTTCTCGGTTGACGAAATGTATTTTTTTATTTATTTTGAAGTAATTTTACTTGTTACATCCACAGCATATTGACCACCACGAGTCATCGTTACTTTTATGAATGAAACTCATGAATGAATGTTGGTCCCCATGTTGAATTATGATTGTAGTCAGCATTCTAATATTGTGGGTAATTAATTTGTAATAAATAATTGTCATTCACTTATTGGAGCTGGCTTTGTTCACTATTGGTCCCGTAATATAAGTTAAAATATAATATAACTTTAAAAAATGATTACAAATAAATTTGGTTTTTATTAATTGGTAGTTAGTTTTGGTAATTGAATAAATAATATATATTTTAATAAACTATTTATTGTTGACACCAGAGAAGAGAAAATAATAAGTCACACAAAAAAATGTGTTGTGCACAGTAGTAAGATTTTTACCTCCCTAAAAAAAGAATTGATTTTAAAATAAAAGCTTCTTATTCCTACTAAAAAGCGAACATTCAATAGAATATTATATGCGCTACATAATAATGTTTGAAGTCGGTACCGATGCGTTCTTAATTATTTAATTTAACATTTTTAATGTCGTTATAAATGATCGTAAGTGTTCTCTAGTTTTAAGTTCGCATACCTCAAATAATAAAAACATACCTAGTACACAATAAGTAATGCATAATAAGTGACAAAGGCCTTCATCCTCGGGAATGTAGAATATCTATAATAAGATGAATATTTAAAGTAGTTATACATACACATAACTTAAATTATCTGTGTATATTAATAATAACGTGTACCGGGCTCGAGCCTGTGCTTTCAATTTTTTTGACAAATATAATGTAAGTAGGCTTAGTAAGCGATATACAGGATAAAACATTTTATTTTGTATACTTTTGCACATGGAAACTCTTATTGAGTGGTTCAAGATTTAATCTGTACTTGCCATATTTGTAACTGTGTCGTGATCTATGATACTTTTCAACCCGGTAATTGGACCTGTCCCTGATGAATACGAAATAAAAGAATACGGACATGCTGTTAAGAGTTAACAACGTGTAGTTCAGTAAGAGTCAAACTCGTTTAATTGTCTTTTATAACTTTTAATGTGTCTGGTTTTCTTTAGCTATTGCAATCAATTATTTTGTTATTAATTCATAAAACTAGGAAATCTACCAAATGCCAAATTACTGCAAATGCTTGTTTAAAATGAATAAGAATTATTTTCGGTGCTGGTGCCATTTGAAAATGTAAACCATACGTTATCTCAAGTAAAACAAGGGAGGGTTATCTTCTAGTACTTTGTATTTTTTTAGCCCGCAGAGCAAACGCAAAAGCAAACTGGCCAGTTAATAGCCACATCAGAGAATTTCCTTCAAGCCTTTACACTGTGTCTTAACAATTAAATTTGAAACACACAAGTATTCAAATCTACATGCACTCAATTACAGTGCGCGTTTTATCTGGGTTATAGTAAAATAAAATATTGTTTCTCTTCATCTATCGTAACTATTGCCGAATTAATAAATCATCCAGTGATTTTAAGGTAATGATTACTTTTTGTCAGTGATGATTTAGTGATAAATGCACTTAGTTTCTTTCTTAAAACGTTCATAAGTAGGTTCATATGTTCATATGTAAGGTTCATATGTATTTTAGCAAAAACAGTTCCTTTGTTATCGAGCACTGTTTTTTAAATCGAACTGTGTTTAATACTTAATATGATTGTCATTTATTGGTGATGATAATGATACGGCATTACTTTGAGCCTACCCTGAAACAGATAATAAAACTTAGTGTTTTCAAAATTCATATACAATGTTACTTGGATTATTTAGCCGAGACCTATCAATCCTAGTGACTTGTTGCAACTTGTCAATTATGGCAAAAGCGATTTCTAGTTATTATTTTACATATTTTTTGCTCAGCTGATTGTTTATGTTTTATTGTCTTCAATGCAAACGGTGGGTACCAATTGAACAGGAACTCACATCTCAACTAATTTATTTTTATTTGTTGATAATTCAAATAAATACGATTGATTACCGTAATGAAGTAATTAAGTATAATACTTATCGGGATCAATATCTGAACTGTACTTCTTGATAATATGATAAAAACAACTGAAACATTATCCGGTGAGGGCACAAAGCACGCACTCAGGTCTATAGGTCGCAGTATATGGTCGTTACAGATACGGTCTGATAGGACGGGCGTTCACTTCTTTCGGAGGAAGTGCGATATCATTTAGTCGAAGCCCAAACTCTACAGCAACAATGCGTCTAAGCTTCGTGCTTCTGTTCCTCACTGCCCTAGCCTGCGTGTGCTGTGAGTATCCCGCGTTTTTATTATTTCTTGCTAGTATTTTAACATAATTTAATTTTCTGTTCTCTAATACAATTCAGGATATTTTTTATTACAGTTGTAATTTTTGTAATATTTCGCGTAAATAATTTTATTACTCTTTTAAATTTGTATTCTCTAATACTAGTCACCATTAAAATTGCTCAATTTTTTTTTTAATTTTTTTCAGTATTCCGCGTAAATGATTTTGATTCCTCCATTAACTTTTTATTCTCTAACAGGTATTCATTATCAATTAAATTAATATTTTAATTTGTTTTTATATTCCGCGCAAACGTTTTTAATACCCCTTTAAATTATTCTACACCGCTAGTAATGATGAATGATTTTTTTTTTATATTCCACAAAAAAATATAACCCCTTCAAAATTTCCCTTATCAGCAGTCAAATTTCTAAATTTGTTTTATTTTATCTTAATATTCTATACCATTACTTTCAAACCCTATTTTCTGTTATGTAAATTCAACTTAAAAATCATTTAATCATATAGGTATTCTGTAAATACTATTATGAACGTCATTTTTTTGCTTCTACCACCGTTTCGAAAAGGTGCTTTAACAATGAGGAGAAGAAACGGCGAAAGTAACTCCTCAGCACATGGTAATTACAAAAGATTAAACCTGTGCGGAACTGGTTTCGACACTATTATTTCCAGGCATTCTTGTCATTAATGTCTATGTCTAATCTATACTAAAATATCATTTGCCTATAATATAATATAATATAAGTTGTGTTTTAATGCGATGCTTAAAACTTCCAATGGGCAACTCGCGTATCGACGTAGGAATCTTATTGTAAAAACGAACTCCAAGCCCCATGGAGGAACGCTGAACCTTTTGAAGACGATATGAAGATGTAACCAAATTATGCCTATTTTTTATTTCATGATTGTGCGAGTCACTTTTCTGCTTATACGTATTTTTTTTTAAATAAATACTAAATTACTATATATATACACTGACTGACTATGGTGAGTACACCTATTTCTTTAAATTTTTCTCTTAATGACTCACGCGACTTTAATCTGTATATAGCTTTGATTGCTCTTTTTTGTAATATAAATATTGAATCATTGTCCGCTATGTAATTCTAACCAACCAACTTTTCATGATCTTTTCTTCCATTTGTTTTATTTTATATTCCACGCAAACCCTTTAAATGTGTTTTTAACTTTCTGTAGTTTATTTAGGCGGTATTTTTTGGATCTTTTTATTCTGTCGTGTCCCATATCACACTTAGCAACGTAGCGAACGGATGCACCTTGTTGCAATTTACAGTTCGTCGACCAACTGCACCGAGATTGAATGCGTAATAGAGTATCATTATTTGAATCAAAATGTAGGTCAGTTTTAACACACTTTTAACAACTCTAATTTCATATATCCCATATATCTACTCGCACTTATTCGTCATGACACTTAAATTTCCTATTGCTGGCCTCGGATTTCTCAAAACGAGAATTGTTATCGATAAGTATGCAACAGGAGATCTAGGTTTTGTTGGCTTTTCATGGCGTTTACCTGCGCTAAAGTAAGAGATATTTGCATTGTGCTTACAGGATCCAAATCCAGTTCTTTCAAGCTAACGATCACCTACAAATCACCAGACTTTATGTTTACACTGTAATTTACTCCAGCAAGCACTAATTTAATCTAACGCTGCGGCTGCAGCACCTTATATGATTAAATAAACCGCGTCCATGCTTTAGAAGGCACGGTGAGCCGTCGGCCATAGTCTCTATATTTTACCTTCACCATAAAGCCATGACATAGGAATAATAGTATATTTTCCTAGCATCCTAGTCATTCATATTTATTACCACCAATAATAGTGTCACTGCTGGGCACGATTCTCCTATCACAATTAGAGAAATTGGGAACGTAGTCGGCCTCGCTGGCCAAATGCCTCTCAAGATGTTTTCCTTCACCGAAGAACTTTATTTCCCTTCATTAATTAGTACACACAGTTTGAAAAATAAGAGGTGCGCTCAACATTTGTACTCGTATCTCCCGTACTGCTGATCGTCGTTGAAACCATTACTTGTTCATGAGTCACCAATCAAACAATTATTATGAACATTATAATGTAATCAGTTTATTATTTTATCTACTCCCGTGCTTTAAATCCTCTATAAAAGATTCCGAAACAGTAAACTAACTGTTTCAGAATATTTTATAGAGGATTTAAAGCATGGGGGTAGACAAAGTCTTGTATGCAACTGTTGATAATTAGGTATTAAAACACTCATGTTATACTATTATCACACTCGGCTGTGCGTCAACATAATAATTTGTATCTCACTAGGTATTCCAAAATATGTTTTTCTGGCACTTTTCTGACTATATGAAGCATTATTTAAATACTAGCGACCCGCCCTGACTTCATTCGGTTGGAACAATAATCTTAATTATTAAACAAAAAAAATTAAATGAACACAAATTTAAACGTAGTTGACGAATATCACAATGACTGTAGCTAATATATAACCTAATATATGCTCAAGCAAAAAATTATACTTTTCAAATGGTATAATAATTTTTAAATGAGTGCCGTAGCTCCTTAGATTATTCTCCCCTTACAAAAACTTACAAAATTTGCACTCCCTTTGTATGATATTAGTATAGATTTAATTTTTAAATAGATTCCAAACTTCTCTCTTCTCCAAGTATTAGTTTATAATATGAATATTTAAAGTAGACCAAAATATCTATCTACGTTCCATTTTCATTTAGAACCGGTCCCTAAACCGTTGAAATGTTTAATTTATGGCCTGTGGCAAGGATCATAGATTGTTATAAGCGACGAAGTACAGAAGTAAAAGACGATAACCAATTAAATATTAATTATTATTTTTATTCTCGTATTGACACATTATAATTTACGCCCAGCGATGCTAGCGGGTACAGCTGATTTACTTATAAAACTAGAAGTAGCTGAGGATTTCTGGATGGAAGCTACGTGAAAATGTGAATTGCGAGTAGAAGTATTAGAAACTTAATATAACAGTAATGCTATTGTATCACGTGGTGGATCTAACTTGTATCTATTAAATGCTGATAACGTTTCATTAATATCTCCTTGCTAGAAATCTCCTTTTAATATAAAATGTGGAATTTTAGAGTGCTCGGTCGCAGATTTGGAGAGTCAGTTATCAAACGAATGTATTCATTCAGTTGAACCGAAGTCTAATAATAAAACAGGAACCCTAAATTATTATTTTTAGATTTTTAAGGCCTCGAATGAAATACGAAGCTATACGAGCATTCAGATTCTTCTTTTTTTATTATACTTTCTGTAGTTGTTGCAGTCCTAGCCTTATAATAGTACACCTAATTATTACAGACAGAGTTTGTGCAGGTTGTGGTGATTTTATATGCACGCGGTGAGATTAATTTTTTGAATAAAATAATATTGGAAAGTCATAAACTATTATAGTATTTATAATTAAATTCAATCTGAAGCAAAGTTTCAGGAATTCACAGCCTAAAAACTCCTACAATTTCAACCACTATGGTTTTCTTATTCATTGGTTTTGTTGGTCACAAAGCAAATTAAATTCATAATCAGTATTGCAAAATATGGTAGTAGTAGTATTTTTTTTATCATTACGCAAAAATTACTACATATAGGTAACCAAATATTAGTTAAGTGCTCACATCTAACAACCTTAAATTATATTTTATTGTTAATTAGCCATCATATTTAATTTGTAATGCTCACAACAGCATTTAATATATAACTAAAATCTAAATTGTCTAAAATTGTTAAGCAGATTCTAATGTATTATTATACTCTCCGATAATTACGTAGAACACGACCACTGCCGTTAGATTCTGTGATGAAAGAATATTTAACTATCTCAAATCGAACATTGACAGATAATTGTGTTACAGTTGCGCGATCTTGCGAGCCAGCCGACAGCCAACATGGGTGCAAGATATACGGGGCTTCGTGTACTTGTGGCTATGGCTGCAAGACCGAGTTTATGTACCGTTCAAGACGTGCCTGCCTGAGTGCTCTTAGAGGTAAATGATATCAAGATCGAACTATCCTATATCAACTTCTTCGAGTGACAATATCCGAATGCAAAAATACATTTTATTTTATTGATATATATCTTATTGGAAATAACAATGTGCTGAACGACTACTTAGATCAATTTTCCATATTTTAATTTCCTTCCTCTAATATCATTTTCATAACAATCCGACTAATTATATGAACTTCAATTGGTTAGTAAATATTACACAATGCTGGTATAGTGCAAGTTGGCAGATTTTCATACATTCGCAATAATTTCCTTCTGATGTTATCTTCCGCTGAACGTCTGCTCTATTTTTATTTATTTTATTATTATTTAATCACCCTAATTGGATCAACGGCTTTATGATTTTTAATGAATATTTCACTACCCGTGACCTAGAAACGAAGATTTAAGATAGAAAGAGAAATCCCACCGGGTATTACCCCAAGAATGAAAAACGCTAAGTTTTATAGCGCTATATAATAACACCCAGTAATCAATTAGTTGCTGCGAAGTTAAAGGGTTTGGTTTATGTAATAAAATATATGTGAACGTAGAGCAGAAGTTAAATATGCAGATTTCCAAAACAATCCTCGTTGTTCTAAATTGCTCTAAAATTAAATCGGAGTGTTTTCTTCGAATTACTTAGTTACTTTCAATAAAATAGGTAAATAATTGATCTTAATCCGACCTTTCTTCGGAGAAGACGGATAACCAAGACATATTTTTCATAAAGATTCATTAGTATAAATATGATTTTATATGATAGGGCACGAAAATATAGATAATAAAGGTGGGTTGAGTGTGGATAGATAAAAAATATTAACAGCACTTTAAGATCAGTAAATAGGTGAGATGGTTTACTTTCCTATCCTAAACAATTTATAAAAATTCAACGTTTCAACAGAGTTAAGAAAATATTCGTCTATAAATCAATACCTAAATGGAAAATTACAGACTTTCGTTCGACAGACAGTTCTATCGTAAACAAAATCCTGATAGGATTAAAAGGTTGAGATCTTAATAAGATTATGGAATTTTTCCATCAACGAAGGATAAAAAAACATCGCGTTGACGGGTAATTTCATTCTCGTCGTTTCTACCTTTTTCCCAGTTATTTCTTTAATGTAAACCTAATTAGATGTAGCTCTCAGCATAAATAACTTTTTTGACATTTATTACGTACGTTTAGTAATCCTAAATATGTCGAAGGACACGGGTTCCGGTTGGTACCGTTAGTATCCTATAGTTCGTTAATATCCTATCGTTAGGTAGCAGTCGTTAAGCCACATCACAGGCCTGCAACATCGTAGGAACTTTCGGCATGGGTTAACCACTAACTTTTAGTACAATCCAAACTCGTGCATACGCATGCAACTGGTGCATTGTAAATTACGCACTATATGTCTTTGATGAAAAAAGAACCAAGTAATAAGAGATTTTAATATACACATGTAATGTAAATGTACATATGTCAGTTTATAATTTTAAGCTAAACACAAATTGAATAATAAAGTTATCAGAATATCTACAATCGCAGCTTCGCTTAGTACTTAAAGAATAGTTTGAAACTGCCAATACACACATAACACTTAGATTGAATTTCAGTAACTCGATTCAACCACGGAATCGTGAATTATTAATGTAAGTAGCTTGACTTGAAATAAAATAGACATTGTTTCACAGATCAACTCTAATACAAAAGGTAGTGCCTATATGTAATATAGTATGTACTAGAGGCCCCGTCCGACTTCTTTGAGATTGAACTATTAATCAATTAATTAATTAATACATGATTATTAAATTTTTCATATGTTTTACCTTGTTTAGACATCATTAAGTTTACTGATATTTTATTTAGCCTGTCATTTGAGCAATCTCATTCTTACTACATATCAATTTTCTTCAACATCAGTCGAGCGGGTTTTGAATTATCTCGAGATATACGAAAATCTCAACAGATTTATATAGTATTATAGATAAAAAATTGATTGGCCATAACTATGGGATATAATTGAATAGAGGGTAGCCATTTTGAGTACCTCAAATGCCAACTCACTATTACCACCAGCTGTTAACAACCACAAATCACTGGAATTCGTAGTACAAAACAAAATTAATAGCATCAGGAGAAGGATTCCAGATTTCAAAATACCACATACATAGCTTTTGTGGACACTATTTTGAATTATTGAAATCGTACAAATTAAAGTACACGTGTCCCTTTCACATCTAAAAATGTCTACTTTTAAGTATATATGGTACATAAAACCTTCCGTTACTGCACGATATGATCACAAATACCGCCCGCACATTTACTCTGTAATCTCACAGCCCACAGGTGAAACAGCAAAAATTTCAAAAAAATTATACCTTACGCTTAGAAATTACACTTGCATTGTTTTACCACCGGGTTTTTCTCGTTCTGTGAATTACAAAAAACAATATTCATTTAAACCTTTTTTATTTATGGATGGATTAAGATGGAACGAACTTTAAATATTAAGTGACGCTTACTTCAATATATTAGGGAAAATCGGATAAGCCGTTCCTGAGATTAGCGCGAACAAACGCACAGACAAACAGACAAAAATTCTAATAACTATTTTTTTGGGTTCTATTGCGTTAATAAAAACCCCTAATAATACTTTTTGTCATAAATATTGTTCATATATAGAAAGCGATCAGTTATGCATACAAATATACATTAAGTTGCGTATTACTACACATTACAACAGTAACATAATCAATGACATTTTTTCTCGGAAATGAACCACAATATATATCTTTTTAATGAACTCACCGCTGAATCAACCGAGTGAGTTTGATCTGGGAGATTAAAGAATTACCGCGCTATTATGAACAGTGAGACCACTGAAACTAACTGATGCAGTCTAGTTTGAGAACAACTAAAACATAGTACTGATAACACTCATGTTCATTGATGGTAAATTTGTTAGTATGATAACACTTAGTATACTCTTCGGCTATACACTCGTATTTGCTCGTAGGTACTCGTATTTGCTAAAAGCAATCCACCCTGCCTCGGTGTCAGTGGACTTCAAAGGCTGATAGCTGGATGAAACTCAATTATGAAGGCGTATCACGTTTTTATCATAACGTAATTTGTCTAGGAAGGAGCTCAAACGTTTGCTACCGTCTGCCGTGTCTCAGGGGGATTTGCATCCAAACTGTGCAGGAGCCTGGTTTCACTTGCAAATGTGAAGGTACCGGATTCTTTGGGCTTAGATGTGAAAAAGGTAAGTTTAAAACGATACTGTTATTGTAATATACCTTCCTCATATGTTTAATGATAATGTATTTACCCAACATTCATATTTCAACATATTGTGATTAACTATTCAAGATTCATTTTTTCTTTTCTTGTCGTGTTCGATTTCCTTCTTTCACATCATATTAATAGCAAAAGTCATATTCGAAATAATTATTTCTGTGCGTTCCTTAATGCCCCAAATCTGATAAAGAAAATACATATATTAATACATTATTCTTTTACAAATATTCAATTCTATCAATGACATTAGAATAACTGACATATATTGGCTGTGATTATTTTAAATCATAATAAATAATACCTACCGTACTATGTATTGCACATGCAAATGTATTCACGGAATAAACAGCGACTTAATGAATATGAAACATGAGTCAAAGTAATTATCTCAATTATGAAGCTGGCGATGTTTGAAAAATAGAAAATAAGTTGGTAAATGAAGAACATTATTCATTTAACCTAGTTACAGAATAATATTAAAAGTACCCCTAGTTCATGATTTATAGATTATTGTAATCAGCTGAGCGAATTAACACAGCATAATTGTACTGAAAGTGATTACGTTTGTTTCAGCTTGCCCCACCGTTATGACTCGTGGGCTGGTATTCCCACATGAATGTGTCGTAATATGAACTTAAATTATTTAATGACCAGCAATCTCCGTAATTCAACTATTTAATAATTTACATAGTTATTTATAAAGTGAAAATCCCTTAAAATACGTTTTATATTGAATGTATTTAAAATAAAATATATTTTTACGGCGTAGTTGTATGGTCGTTTCTTACACCCTTATTTTACATGAAAGATAAAAATCTACTAAACAATTTGTAAACCAATGTTTAATTCGTAATTGAACACTGTGATAAAATCGAAAGCGAAGCGAATTAAATTGTTTCCTACACTAAAACTGATTGGATAAGAAAAATCTTAAGCTTATGAAAATACTAAGATATTTAAAATATATTTTATGCCGGTGCTATAAATTCAATTTAACAGGGGTTTTAAAGCAGCAGTTTAGCAGATAAACTTGCACTTATAAAATTTACACTACTAAACATACTCACTTAGGGTCTGTAACTTTTTTATTCTTTGCATGTTGTCTCTGATCGCAACTATCAATTTTATCTCTTAATATTAAATGTAGCCTTAAACTTAATACCATTAACATCTTCATGAGTCATAACCTAATCTATTATACCTGTGAGCTATTATGCGTGTTCATAATATCCCTTTACTTTTCTGTATTCATTGTCTGTCTCATTTTCATTATATACGAACACGTATCTCCGAAGATTACGACGAAACAATAGTGATATTTTAAAGACACAATAACTAAGTTATGGTTCATGTTATACACATATTCTGAGTGTGCTTATAGCTTATAGACATTTAATCGTTTAATTGACTGGTACTACGATGTGACTACTGAATGTGAACTCATGACCTGAGAAAAAACATCAAATTACAGCTATAAAATATCTGTTTTCGATTCTTTATGTTTGTGTCAAACTTTAGATAATTTGAATAACCGAAGTGGATGAACACTTAAGAAGGAACTCAGTCATATTAATACAAAATGGAACAATCATACATAGCGAATGTAATAAACTGTGATGCATCTCGCAATGCAAGTAATAAGTTGATAAAATGTGATTTATGGAAACATTAATGAATTTAGTTTCTATTAATCAGTTGTCCACATCTTTCACTTTATTTTCCACTCCCATTCGGTTTTATTTGAGTAAAATGGCAGTTACTATATCTTAAATACCTAATAGTCAACTCAGAATGTGTATCCCAGCAAAAGTTAAAAGTTAATCGTAGAAACATTCATTACTGTTTAAGTAATTTGAGCAGGTATCCACGGGTTGTCAGCGAAACTAAATGTGATGTAAAAAACGACTGACGTATTGTCTATTTTTAAGATTTTTTATAACTTATATTCTAAAGCTTTATAAAGTAATCTTAGCCGTTGCTTATTTACTCTGCTCAGTCAAACTTAACAAAACGTTCAATATTAATAATCAAGTTATTTCTGTACATGAGATGTTTATATTAAATATTTATTTATATACCCATACTCTAGTTTCAAGACGAATGTGTATTAGTTAAGCCTTATACGAGTTATTTTCACATTTCACATACTCTTAAATTCAGGGCAAGCAATCGTAGTAGTATCTAAAATTAACGATAGAACTGTGTACAGTCGGCCATCTTGATATACCTAGTCATTAATTAACGTCCTGCAGCACATTCTACAGAGTAACAGTAAAGGTAATACTAACAACGTTGTACTTCGTAACCATATTAAGGTATTTATTTAAAGTTATACTAAGTTTATATTGATCTAATGTATCACTTTACTCAGGATTACAATACCTCTACAGTCAGAATGGACAGGAATATACATACTTAAAAAAATCTCTATGTTGTCTTTAGATCATTTTTCACAGACTACTACATATATTTAGAATAAAGTATTCTAAATTATATTTTGTCTAGAACGCAGAAACTTCATCTCCTAGCGTTTGTCACGTATCTGGAGGACTAATCTCCAAACTGTGCACAATCCTAATGAACACTTCACTTCCACAAACGGATACTACAAAACAGGAGAAATTGAAAAAGGTATTTTTTTTACTTAGTTATATATTTTTAATTTAGTGCATGAATAAAAACTAATAGTTAAACAAGGAATAACTATCTGAGTGAGTAGCATAAACTATCAAAGATTATTTCAATTACACTTTTTTGTTTAATATACGTAGAACTTTTCGGACATTATCTCAAGTCGGTAATGAGTAGGTTTATTAATTATCTAACTTTTGTAATTATTAAGTAAAACAATTTCATTTAAATTTTAATGTAAAATAAAAATTGTAGTTGCGAGTGAATACAGACTAAATGCCAAATTACAGGTGTGATTACGAAGCTTCGCTTCTTTAAAAACGCAGACGACAACTAAAGAAGAGTAAGACAATTTGAACGCGATTTTATACAATAATTTAAAATGTGTATGTTTCTATGTTCCAGGTAACAGGACAGTACAACTGTGCGGGTTGGTGCACCCGTATAATTGCCTCTAATTCATTAATATCCGATTAATTATTGGTACCACGGTCTCTGTTTTATTTATAACTGACAGACTTATACCTAGCTATATAAACGTTAGCATAAGCTACATTACAATGGGATCAGACACATGTATATTTGATCGTTTGTTGCGGTGCCAAGTTAGTTAGTTAGTTCATTAGTATAATAATACAACATTTATATTGTACTCTACTTCTAAGATATGTATATATGAGCTAATTCGTATCCCAAACTTTAACGACCAGTTACATTTACTGTTCGGTTTCTTACCAAAACATAAAAACAAAAATGTATTTCAAGGGCTACATTTTAGATGAATTGTTAATAATATGGATACATCTAAAGTGGATTTTATTTTTTAGTTCTTTTAAATCTTCATTATTTTTACGATACAAACTTACCGAGTTCATGCGTAGATATAGTATTATCAAAATCCGATTACCAATATTGAGAACTATGTAAAATAACTTTATATTGTGTTGTTGCTATGAAACTGCTATTAAGCAATATATTTTCCCTTCGACCTATCCGCGCCCCACACAGCAAAGCCATTCAGATATCTCAGACCAGAAGGCAGAAATATATTTCACCAAGATACTCCTAACAACTATTTTATTTATTCTGTCTTATAAATATATGAATAATTTAAAGTTGTAAATGTTTAAACTTTATCTAATTTTATTCCATAATATATTTATGGATTTTTAAATCGAATAAACTGTTACATTTACAATTGTTAACGTCTTTTGTCTTTTATTCACTATCCTCAATAACCATGGGATGCGTACACTCAATGTGGAACTTTAGTGTACATTTTGACTACCTACTTTTACTTAGTAAACTATATTTTTTTACGAATCTCGTAACTGTCTCTCAACGACCTTTATGTCAGTCACTGTTCGACAAAAATTCTTTTAGTAATTTTTTTCCTTCATACTGTTCTAAAAATCAATCTAAACGAAAATCTTTTATTCAGTGTTATGGTCAGCGACCATAAGCGGATAAGTCATCGTACAGCGATCGAAATGTTGGTTTCCGGGTCATGTTACTTCTTGTTATTCGTTTTAGTTTTACACGAAAGATACTTAAAAATATCTTTAAGCGTGAAATCACATTAATATTACTAATAATAATATTATTAATATTACTTAATAATAAATACCGTATATTAAATGCTAAACACGATCGCGTAAAATGGATGTAACGCATAACGTCAATAGTTTTATCCGGATACCATTATGACCCTATTTCCTTAATATTATGCAGATTTTGTTACAAAATAAATCTAAAATGTGATAATAAAATAAATATGATTCTGATTAAAAGTCTAGACAACGATTAGAGTAGTCAATATAATTTTGGTACACTATAGAAATTTTTCATTTAATTCATTTCATCAAAATTTCATTACAGCGACTCTTTCAAAGCGTGATACTCTTTTACACACCCATTTACATTTTTACACAGCCAAGATAATTTACTCAAAATAAGTTTATCACCCAAGTTCATTACGTACTAAGTCTTAAAGTTTACCAAGTTGGCAACTTCCCTAGTATTAAAAGTCCTGACACTGAGAAAATTATTTTCGTCACTGGTCCTCTATTGTTATTATATTTATTTATTTAGGGGCTCAATGGTCTCCAATGATCGTTGAGCCCAATTCCATCTTAGAGCTTCATTCACCTTCGATCCCTCCTGTTGGAAGTTGTTGGATTCCGCACCTTCTAGTCATCCCCAGGGGTCAATGACGTGCAAGGAGAAAAAAAATGAGGTCCATGAGATGTAAATGGGGGTCTACGATAGGACCTCATTTAGACAGGATGTGACTATACCTTTCCATTAATAGAATAATCTATATTTCTGTATAGATAATAGGTAGGTAATCACTTTCATAATTCTTTCATATAAATATATTAATTGACACATATATCCATCTGTATAACTTAGGTTTTTATTTTCTTTGCTTGTAGATTTTTATATTTTTAAAAATATTTTTGCACGGTAAATTGTGGTCTATTTCAACTTTTTAGCCAGACTTCCAACTTTGTCTGTGCAAAAAATCACAGAAAATTGTTATTTTTTTCTGAAACCCTAATAAACAAATCCATCTTACTACTACTACGGTTTGGTATACAAGCTTATTTTCACAATCATAATATTACTAGCGAAATAGGGATATTATAGTGTAAAGAAAAAATAAAAATATTTTCTCGGACGAAGTTAAAAATTTCTTAGCTAAAGTTTTTTTTTTGCTTGAACCTGTCGCCTTATAGTTCAAAAACATGGTCGACAATAACCATTTAATATCCCGTTTATTCGTTTGTGGTTTATTTACATTAAAAAGTATCCACAACATACAATTTTGCCGTAAAATGTTTTAGTATTCTTAGAATATATTGCAATTTTATTTCAATAAAAATTTAATGATGAAATAATGAATGAAAAAATACCTCAAAATTAACTTTATTCATTTCACATAATATGTATGTTCTCTGCTTTAAAAATTCTTAAAAAAGTACAAAATAATTTTGAACTTACGCAAGATAATTAAGTACAGAAATACCTGCCGTCATCGTACAGTATCATAAAGATTTTGCCACGATGGAGAAAAACCAACGACTAAAAAATGGCAACATTGATAGTAAAACACAATAATACAGAATAAAAATAAAACCTGCAGGGCTGCTGATGATTTATAACATAGGGTAATCTTTTCCATCTTTTTCTGCTGCAAACAATTGATTAATTTGAGTGTGAAAATTAGTCACAGAAACCATATGTCAAAACTACAGAATACCTATATGTATAATGGAATTACTCTGAATAAGCTTGAATAACATAAAAGTTATAATTATCTTAAATATTTAGATTTTGCATCACCTATTTTTACTGAAGATATATAAAGTACCATATGGCTGACGGTCATAAATAAAATTATTATCTACTATCAACAAAACAATGACATAAAAATCTGAAACAGTGCTCTCTGAGAATTATTATCAATGATTTCTAAGTAGTCTGTGGATTGATGTATAATACTATTATTTTGCTTTAAACTGTACCATAGGTAGGTAATAAGTGAATATAAAAATAGTGTGCATTTTTCCTGAGTGCTTTTATTAGTAACAAACTCTGATTAATAAGGTATTCAACATACGTGTAAAGACATTAAATTGATTTTGCTTTCATAAGGTTTTCTACCTAGTTTGTACAACAAAAAGCGGAAGTAAGAACTGAAATAGAATCTGGATTTAAGACGCCAAAAAGTACTGAAAGTAAGTACCTAATACCTAACATTTAAGATTTACTTTTAATTTATTTCATTAGATTTTAAGCTTATATCTTAATTAGACTGTGAGACTGACTGGTATGATTAGTAATATCAGAGGTGTTTATTCTGTTTGCTAGCTTGCTAGTGTTTTGCTTAACTGTTCTGTCGTGGTCGTCCGTTTGGCATAAGTTTATAAAACAATGTAAGAAGCATTTTATACAAAGAAATTATTTACATCCCAATTTAGATTTCTCCTATCTATGTTCATCAGTACAGTATCAGATAAGTTTGTCAACCTAACTAAGCTAAACTGTCTTTGTTTCGTTTACTTTGTAAAATACATTTTCCAAAGTGATTATAATATGTTTTGGCTACTCTTTGTTTTATAATAATTATTGGCAGTATATCAGTTAATGTAAATGCTCATATTAAAAGATATTAACATGTAATGAAGTTATTATTATTGATAAGTCTATTGAGTTTACTTAACATCATTAAAATCTAGATAATTACATAGAAATAAAATGTTATTAATAATTTTAATTGTTATATATTTGAATACAGAATGGTGTGGACAGGGTACCAAAAGTTTCTTGCTGTTATGATGGTTGTGACTGGTTCAATTAATACTTTGAGTACCAAGTGGGCTGATTACATTAAATCTGAGAACTCCGTGGGAAAAGTGACTGAATTTGATCATCCATTCTTACAGGTAAACAATAGTTTATATATTTTAAAAAACAGTAAAGTTCATAGAATAATTTAATGTGATTGACAAAATTACGTAAAATGGCTGATGGTGGTGGTAAAATTTCACAAGATGTTAACTTGTTAATATTATAGACAATGCAGTGTTAAATAATAATTGTTAAGCCTTTTTGGTGGTATTTAGCTATGCAATTTTTTTCCAAGAAGGCTAGGTGCTTGGCAAACCATTGTTTAAAGAACAATTTTTACATTTACCCATATTTTTATGTCTAACTTAGTTTTCTTTCTCAATTGTAAATCAGATTTGTAGCTCAATGGTAATAACAATATGTTTGCACAGTCATCAGCTATGTTCCTTGGTGAGATGCTCTGTCTGTTCACATTCAAGCTAATTTACTTCAAGACAAGAAACACAGGAGGACATGCTCTCACACAGGGAAACCAGGACTTCAACCCTTTTATACTCATGCCAGCTGCAATGTTTGATTTGGTAAGTAATCTAGAAAGTTTCTCAAACTTTTCTTGTTGTTAACTAAAATGGTAAGAAAATAAACAGTCATCAAATTTTTTAGGATATAATCTCCAAAAAAATATTTTTATGTATTCATCATTTACCTATCAACCAATAAATGGTGCCATTGCTGGGTTTTTATCTCTATAATCCACCACCAAGCTGAGTGTGTAACGATTGCACCCTTTATTAAACATTGCTGAGAACTCTCAGGTATTCAATTTATCAAAGAGTGTTTTCCTTCACCAAATTCAGTGTTAATTTATTCCTTATATGCAAATCATTTTGTAGTTCATATGTGCTCTATTACTGCACCAAAGTTTAGAAATATGATATTGATGATAAAAATTAAATATCATTATCATTTACCACTTCACTTTGTTATTATATTATGCACAACAATATTTAAATTAGTTTTTAACATACAATATACATATCCAGTTTATAATATCTATTAAAATGGTCAATTATAATAGTAATAATTATAATAATAACAATATATGATTAATTATTTATGCAACAGTTCTGCTACATTTAAGAAATGAGTAACAAAATTTAATTGATGGAAATTAAAATGAAACAATTGGCAACCACAGATTTAATGATTTTCATAAATTTTTAATTCACATTGCACTGACATAATTGTAGTGTATGACTTAATAATAGGCTATATTTGTCATGTTAATTTTAATACGGGGAACTGAAATTTAACATAAAAAAAGTAATGTAAACCAGGGATGTTATGGAGCTCCTTAACCGTAACCGAAACTATCTTATATCCGTAATAAAAATATATCCGTAACCGTAACCGAATCCGATAAAAAAGTTTCGGGTAATATCGGATAGAGATAGAGTCAAAATAAAGCACATTATGACTCATTTACGCTGCTCGAGCCGATACATTTAGCCGCGGCGTTCTCATTTTATATAGTTTTTATTATTTAATTTATTTTTCTGTGTTTACAATACCACATAAACCGTAGAAACAATGTCAAACTTTGTATTGTTTCATTTCCAAAGTAAAACTTTGCAAATACATATATATATTTTTTTCAATCTAATATCCGTAACCAAAATTATCCGAAACAATCGGATAATCCGAAATAATTTTATATCCATAACCTTAACCGTAACTGGTAAAATAATTTTCATATATATCCATATCCTTATCCGGATCCGAAATTTCATATCCATAACATCCCTAATATAAATTACATATATCTTATGTAGTTAGTTTTTTTTAATTATTTGATGTTTATTTGTCACTAAATAAACCAGTTAGGTTTGTATACATTGACATCTATGTTTTTTACTTTCAACTGTAATCATAGGTTGTATAATGTTCACTATTAAGTTTTCCACAGAATCATAGATGGCGCAGAAACTTTATGATTCAACTTTTAATTTTATTGTGTTTAATACAAAAATAAAAATTATTTTAATCACTAAATCAATATTAAAAAACTGTATTAATATCAAGTGTCAGTTAAAAAATATATTAGAACTTCATTGCAAAAACGTATTTTATTAACAATTGTAACTTGGAACGAAAAATATTATAAATATAAATAATATAATTAATTGTAGGAATTTAAAAGATTTTTTTTATTTCAGATTGCGACATCAATCATGTATATAGGCCTGACTCTGACATACCCAAGCAGTTTCCAAATGTTCCGTGGATCTGTTATTGTCTTTGTAGCAGTACTTTCTACTACATTCCTTGAAAGAATCATCATAAAAAGGGAATGGCTGGGAATATGTAAGTTTTGAATATATTTCATTGGTTTTTATCCATTGTAATTTACTTTTAAAATTTTTGGGAGTAAATGTCTCGTCAAGAAGTTATTTGATTGCTCACAAATAATTAAAAATGTTTAATATATTTTTTTAAAGTTATTCTGACTAATTAAAACTTTATAAATGCTTTTGTGTGTGGGGTAACCACAGTAACAAATCTATTTGTAGCTATTTTATTTTAAGATTAAAGTATAATGTCGTATATGTGTAACTAATAAGTAACAAAAAATAAATAATAATAATAAATAATTTAATAACTTATCAGTAACTTTTAAATAACAAATCAGTTTGAAAATACTGAATGAAATAATATTTATTTATTCGAAGTTGTGATTTTATGCGATTTTTTCGAGAAAATATCTTCAAATGTGACAGCAACTGCGTCTTCAGAAGTGACATCCTTGTTATTGACATTTGAAGCAAAACTATGATCATTTAATTTTACTTTACCTTATGAATAATGTTCCAGGTAGTTTTTTATTTTGTTTGCAGTGTTCTTAATTTTCTTAGTGATGTAAATCTGTTTAGCTTTTGCATAGACCAATTTAAAAATCTTTGAATAAATTCTAATATGATTTAAAAAGTAAGGGTCTTTTGCAGTCGATTTTTCTGAATAGAGTTCAAAAAGTCTAATTCTAATGTCTAATATTAATTCTAATGCATGAAAGACATTGGATATGGTGTTCGCAAAGTGCACTATAGAACCATTATACTACTACCAGGGCCCGGAACCGCTTACCCTTGAAAGAGTTTTTAAGTGTATTTTTAGCAATTGTTTTGTGAAACCATTGCATACCGGTGAGCCTTTCAAAGATAAACCGTTCATACGGCTAAGCCCTTTGTTTGAATTCATTCGAGTTAACTCAAAACCCCCTCAGGAGGTTTTGTCGGTAACCGGTTTTGGACTGAGCGCAAACTAAATCGGTCTTAACTCTAAAGATATTTAATTTGCTTTTGATCCGAGGCTGCTAAGCCGTTCAATTGATTAATTCCAGTTAATTCAAAACGGCAAATTGTGTAATAATAAAAGTAATTTTTAGACCGAATTAA
>PDGT01000018.1:2340840-2357578 GCA_003671415.1 Megathymus violae
TATTTACACTCTTCCCATGATCGACAGCTTCGCTCTGCTGAGTCTCATGTTCTCTCTATTCCGCTGCATCGATCTAGCTTTGTGTCAAATTCATTTGCAGTTCAGGCTATTCGCTCTTGGAATGCTCTTCCTGAAGAACTTCGGAAGTCGGGAACTAAGTTCAGCTTTAAGAAAAGGTTACAAGCGTCCCTGATTGACCAATGCTTTCAATAGACATCGCATCTTCTAAATTTATATATATATTTATTTTATATTACATATATCATTTTGTTATATTATTATGAATATATATACATATTATATAGTTCATTTATATATATATTTATATATTATATGTATGTATGTATACCTATGTATAAATCTGTAGATTCTTATTTATAATTTTAGGAATATTGCGTATTAATACTTTCTCCATACATTTTAAAACTATAGCATAATACCGCTCCTCGTGAATATCTGTTTGGCCTAATGGTTAGCTGGTAGAGAATGCTTTAAGCATTAAGCTCGCCATAATGTACCTCATTTGTTTTTGTGGTCTTTAAAGTTTTAAATAAATAAATAAATAAACTATTATTATTTGGATAAAAATATGTTATGGAAATACATAGAAGTAGTAAATGAGTATTTACTTACCATATTTCTTTTTAATAATTAAAATTAATATAGGCAAATATTTGATTGTGATTGCTAAAACAAACCGTCTAGATACTAAAGCTACAAAGTTTGTAAGGTTCACTCCATCAAAATTATCTCTAACCCAAACAAAAGCGGTTAAATTAAGCAAATTAAAAACCCTATAAAAAGTCTTTAAATAAAACCCTTCAAAAGCCTATCCCAAAAAAACTTCGGTTGATTAGGGTTAACCCGATCGAAAGGCTTATCACTATACTGGCTAAGCTGATCGAAAGTTAACCCAAACGAACGAGTAACACTCGAACGGTAAACCCCTTCCAAAGGCTTAATCAAATGAACGGGTTTTCCGGGCCCTGACTACTACGCATTTTAAACCATCTGTTCTTCATGTCAGATTCACTGAGTGGACAGTGGTAATGCCTCCCATCGAGAAAAAATCAATCCTGGATTCTTCAGTTATTGTTTAATGTTTCTCTTTTGGCACATGCATATAGGGACTTGTATTACGTCGCGTGACTCCTAGTTCGCACGTACAAACTGTGTCAATGCTCATGCCAATCAAGTTTCATCATATGAAATTAGACAATTGAATAGACATCAGTTATCTTGTAGTAGAATGTTCCCAGACTCACGTTATAACACCTCCCTTCCTTTGTGCAATCATTCAATTCGCACCAGCTGGCAATTGCATGATTGCGTTGCAGTTAGTGGAAAACTGCATCATTAATCTATTTATCACCCAACGTACCCTAATTTATTCGTGTGCATCTCGCCATGACCCAAATCATACTCAAATTCTCTGTAAGTAGATTAAAGAGCCATGTAACGTATGTCGGTGTACTTAAAATATGTGATATTTTGGCATTTTATGTAGGCGAAGGCCTACTTAACACGTGACTTACTTCTTTTATGCTATTGTCTCCTCTATATTATTGTAACATATTTATTGTAACCGGCAGGAATAATTTAATACAATCTATCTTCTAAGTTTCTAGATCTTTTACTTATGTAACACTACAATTGGCAGTATAAGATTTTTTGTCTCCTCGATTATACGAGTAACATGAAAACAAATTGCTCGTGATATTTTCAGTCCCCGGTTCTATTTTTTCTATTTTGATATCGGTATGTTTACCGATATGGAATTCGTATACCGACATAATTATGTTACTTGGCACTTTCAACAATAACATTTCTATTCACTATAAAAGTTTTAATCCATTTACAATAATTATTACGAGTATCATGTCACTATTAACTTATGTTCATTGTGAAATGACACTTGACATAGATATCTTCTAGCAGTTCTGATGCTTAGAGGGTATTTTGTACTTCATTGTTACAGCGTAACTGGGTAACGGGTATAGTTGACAAACTTAAATGTTTAAAGTATTCATGATGCCCGTCTGCCATCTCTATATGCTAACGATTATTATCTAACGATCACATTTGAAACTGACGGTTTAACATGTTTACCAAAACATGGGAGTGCTCAAAAATTTAACTCCACTTGCGGTTCCCCACCTTAATTCGTTTGATGTCCTACGGTTTACACAAGTCGTTGGAACTTAGACATTTTGTTTAAAGTTTTTGATATTGAAAAAAAAAAGAATATTTATCTTAATTCTACGAGTTAAGTGCTACAATTAGTAACTATTAATGAAATTGAAAATGAAATTTTGAGTGTGTGATCAAGTGGGTCCCTGGATGGTTTAGATTCTAAATTTCACCCGGTAGGTGACGCTGTGATCGGCTTCCGAGAACATATTGCAGAAAAATGTCCGCTGGGCCAGCTGTATATTTATACATATATGTTGTTACTCATAGCTACTGTTTGCAAAATAATATTATGTTGTCTCTTTACTTGGTCTGTTTGAGAACAATGAACTGAAAATGTTTGCGTAGTGTTGAATGTGTAATGTTTACACTGAATGTTTTGTATTCCCGAAACGATCGCGGCGTTCATAACATAGGGATCGAACACTTCTAACAGTTGTATTTTGATAAAAGAACCGTCTGCATGACTGCATGATAAGATACTGACCTGTTCAAGGATCTCCGATGTCATATTTACAATAATATATGGAATATACCAGTAGATTGTAAATACAACGTATTTTATTAAAGTACCCAAATAGTTTGAGAATATACGATTTTAAACTAAACTCCCTTGGACACACTTACGATGTGGGTACTTACAATATGTGTCATATGTACTCGTAAGTGTAAGATCCCGGCTATAATAGCAGTTACTGGCATATATCAAATTGTTGTACATACTATTGTACACAATTTTTATGTAATATTTATTAAACGAAATGGGAGCCGTAATAGACTAGTGTTTTGAAGGTTGATCTTCAGCACATCGGTCGAGTTTCGCTCTTATACGGGTTGAAGGAAAACAACTTTAGGAAACCTACTTACTTCAGAGTTCGTCATCATGTTTTCAAAGCAAGTGTAGCCTGAACATTCATTCGGCCAGCGTACTGGGCGTATGATCTGTAGGTATCCTTCACATTGTGCGCCGAACCCCGAGCCCATTAAAGGGACAATCTAAAGTGAGGGTGATGATATTCGTAACGGAACTAAATAAAAACTATTGAGCACACACTTCAATGAATCATTAAGCTAAGAACAAACGAGTGTGACATTGTTAGTGAAATGATTCACTCTGCAGACATAGTTAGATAGGTCATTCTGTATTGTATATAGATACATTTAACAATATAAAGATGTATTTCGAACAGACCGAGTAAAATTCACCATAATGGCACGTATAAATTAAATTTGTATGTTATTTTATTCTATTTTATTTTCGTTTTTCGTATTTTCTACTGAATTTTTGCTACTGGCGAACATCCAACACCGGGCGTTGCTTTAACTGCTAAATTGTTCACGATATTATTTTATTTAATTTGAAATATATCTTGTTATGTAATTTATATTGTACGGAGTTATAGTAAAATTCTTTATTTTTAATTTATTATTTTGTAACGATGACAATGTGTTAGCATGACGTCGTCTATAACTATTGTAGCGCTAACCATGGAATCTAATTTTATTATAAATTAGCAGTAAATATAATGTAATATTGTATTGGCGACCTAATAAAATAAAGTTGTAAATAATAAATAAACTCCGTTGGACAATGTGAGTTTCAGACAGTGTACGTATGCGTCATCGCCATTAATGACTCTCGTTGGGTCTTTTCTTTGGTTCTTTGGGTCTCTTCGTGATTTTACTGTCGTCGTGTTGTTTATAGGGAAATGTATATTGTACACATGTGTATACATACATATAAACGAATTTTAAAGTAAATTATATACGCAGGATATAAATCAAATAAATGGCGTGTATAGATATTTTACTTTAGGTACTAATTAAGGTATCATAGTATTCAATACTCTCACTATTTATATCATTCTGAACTGATTTACTTTAGGTACTAATTAAGGTATCATAGCATTCAATACTCTCACTATTTATATCATTCTGAACTGATTTAGCTTGTCCATTTACATAATATATGATTATAATAAATAATACGACGATAATACAATAATATGACATTCCTGTGGCCCAGTCGGTGGGTACCTTGTCTGAGCGAAGCGTTTGATCTCCGGCCAGCCAGGTTCGTTCTCGGGGAATGGTAGTTTATGATGTGATATTTATCAACCTCTGTGCCACCCGCAACACAGGGAATGCTAGTGCGACGGTGTAAGTGTGTGAACGTTTGATTTGTAATCTAATACATAAAATTCTCCTGTCTCAGTTTTAGTTACCATACTCCTCCGAACTGGCTTGACAGATTTTGATGAAATTTTATATATATATATATACATATTCAGTAGATCTGAGAATATGTTGTTATTTGTTTTTCATAACCCTACGTAATAAGGGTGGTCCACCGCAAATTTTTATTTTTTATTTTTTAGACAATTTTTTTATTCTTATTTTTATATGATGTGGCATTAAAAAATACATACAACCCTAAATTTTCACCCTTTTACCATCAACCCCTATTTCTTAATAGCGATATTAGTAATTAAATAATTTTCTATTACGTTAAGGGATTGATATTGTTTTTTAGTAAAATGATTATAATTGGCGATATATATAATTAATAATTTATA
Source organism: Megathymus violae (assembly GCA_003671415.1). Lineage (NCBI taxonomy): Eukaryota > Metazoa > Arthropoda > Insecta > Lepidoptera > Hesperiidae > Megathymus > Megathymus violae. The sequence continues at coordinate 2,345,607 of PDGT01000018.1, forward strand.
TGGCAAAACAACGTTTGCCGGGTCAGCTAGTTAATATACAATAATTTTGTTTAATTTCCAGTAAGCATTATCATAGGTCTGGTGATAGTAGGTGGCACCGACGCCATGTACCCGACCACTGACCAGGCTAAGGGCAGAAACAGTCTGATCACGGGCGACCTGCTTATCATCCTGGCTCAGGTCATAGCCGCCTGCCAAATGGTGTACGAGGAAAAATATGTCGCGGGTATGTACTAAGTTATTTTTTATTCTTAATTGAAACCTTTCAAATTAAAAGTACTTCGGAACGACGGAAATCAAGTTTCGTTTTCATAGCTTTCTCTGCACAGTCAACCTCGTGCAAATGAGAGAACGTTAAAATAATAAAGGTTTTTATTGTATCTGGCACTTTCAATGCGCTGGTCAACTGTGTCAATTAAAAAGTATATATTATTGAAGCGTAGTAATAATATAATATTATTTGAACACTTTAATACACATTATAATTAGATATATCATTATAATCAAGCGATAGTCAAGTAGAAATCTCTAAAGCGTTTTCCACAGCCTAACCGCCTGTAGTGAAAAGTAATATGAATAAAAACGCTCCTTTCGCTACACGGAAATTGTTAATTAGCGTATTATAAAACTTGATGTATAACTGCGGCAGGTCTCAACATCCCACCGATGCAGGCAGTGGGCTGGGAAGGTGTGTTCGGATTTTCTGTGCTGTCCGTTCTGCTGTTCGTATTCTACTGGACCCCCGCGCCGCCGCACTTCGGCCACAACCCACGCGGCACCGTCGAGGACGTTATAGACGGATTGGTCCAAATTGGTAACTTTTGTTTTATCTTTTGTCGTTCCTTTCTTTTGACCTCAAGCCGAATGATATTCGTGAAGTTTAAACTCTATTAATCCTAATAGAAATATTATTCGCTACAACTGCAGCTGATTTTATGTAGTAATCTAGGCCTTGTTATGGCCAGGACTCATTAAATTGCATTAACTGAGTAAGAGTATAAACAGTGTTATCGTGAATACGCGCGCTGATCGCACGAAGCTTTTTTATGTAACAACAAAGGAGGACACGCCACCTGATGGTGAACGGTCACTGCCACCATCGCACGTCAGTATTACACAACATAACCGAGTCGTTGTCGGCTAAGATGGAAAATGGAGATATTATAAGATAAAACTAGAAATTAGCTTATTACTAGCTCTGAGTAAAAAACTATTCACAGCAGGACGATAGATTATAATCTACGCACGTTTATCGTCAAGGTTAAACTGTACGGTACAAAATCTGGCTTATTAGCTCAGCTGTTTTCAGTACGAACAGAAGGCTCGGATTAAAAAAGGGTGAGTGGCCCCTACTTTCACGACATAATCCAAATCACATATTGCTCGTAGTGTACATCAAGTGGCTTGTGTTTGCGGCTGTTAATATTGAAAAGGAAATAAGTATTGTAGGAAACACAAATACCATACTAAATACAATTATGTTCCAGGTAATAGCCCTACTTTGCTGATCTCGATCCTCGGCACCATAGTGTCGATCGCGTTCTTCAACTTTGCCGGCATCAGTGTCACCAAGGAGATGTCCGCCACTACTAGAATGGTCTTAGACTCCATAAGGTACCACAGTTCATTCGCGAGCGTTAAGTAATTTATGCGATTTCCCAGCAACACCCTATATTGGGGCTTCGGGCATAATATTGGTGCAACGTCAGTAAAATTGTGTTTCAATAATTTTAATATTTGCCGTAACTCATAAAGGAACCGTGAAAAATTTACTTGGTCTTTCGTACAAACTGTAATAATAATCCACGAATGTATTTATATTTTATTATGTATTATATTTGTGAGTGTATAGTTTAGAAATCCTTTTTTAATGGTGTTTACGACATAATAGCCACAGTCAGAATAGTAACACTTAGTAACAAAAACACGGAAGTTAAAGTGTAACAACAAAATTTTATCCTCTAATTCTTACCCCCTGTGGGTGAATATTAGTAAAATTAAATTACTCACGTTTACTCCTTGTGTCTATCGTTAGAAAAAGACTTTCTAAAAATCCTTAATATGTGTTATTTAAAACCGAGAAGTCAAAGTACTATTCAACCAACCCATGAATTTATGGAAATAAGGCGAGACCCAAACCTCTCAGACATCTCTCCTCTCATGCTAGGAAGCACAGCTGACGGATTCATTTTTATATGGACAGTCGAAATAATTTTTAAGATTTAGAAGAAAAATAAATCAACCTGGCTAAACATATTCATATTGTCAATAGGAGGATTTAATTACACCTCAATACAACCTCGCACGAATTGTGCTCAATTTTACTATGTTTAGTGTATAGTTATTCTCCATTAAAATTTCATTTTAAATTTAAAACACTAATCTTTGCAGGATAGTCTAGTGATTTGATAAAGTATCTGGGTTTAAAACCTGCAAGCACCTGTCATTTTTGTAAGTTTTAAACTCTTACGCGTATTAGAAAGTAAGTAGCACTTACTCCAATATATGAAAACATCGTGAGGAAACCTCCTTACCTGTGAGCTCTCCACAATGTTCTTAAATGTGTGTGATGTCTGCCAATCCGTACTTAGTCGATATCGCGGACTACATAGTCCGGTCTAAGGTTACTTGCTCTAAGGCCGGTTAGGGCTTCCTTACCCCCTCTTATTGTGAAAGGAGACCCGAGCTCTGCAATGGCACAAATGAGTTGTATGTAAGAAAATATAAATGAATTTCAGAACTCTGGTGATCTGGATGGTGTCGCTGGGCGTGAGGTGGCAAGCGTTCCACTGGCCGCACCTGATCGGTTTCTCTATCCTCATCTTGGGCATGTGTCAGTACAACGGCTTGTTGCCGGAGTGCCGCCGGGTGCGGAACAACCAACCGGCACGTGACCCAGAGCAGAACCCCGTGGTCCACACTGAAGCAGATATGCCGGACGAGTAAAGTAATACGTACATCGTTTTACGGAGAAAGGGTAAGCCACAGAGACATAAAATGAAGATATCAAGTAATAAAATTTTAATACTCAATGACATTTGATCATAAACACGATTTTAGGAAACATACGAGAATTAATTTTTGTAATAAAAGCAATTTACCAAATTTTATCCAATCATCAACATGTTTAATTTAATAAATATTTTTTTTGTTACAAAAAACATTGCGATCGGATTTAGGATTTAAAGGATCGCATTTTAAGATTAACACTACCTTGACCAATATAATACTTTTTTAGGGATTTCTTTTTACTATAATAAAATCCAAGATTAAGCTAATAAGTTAATTGAAACACAACATAATCTCAATCATATCTTAGAATCTACATTTTTTAAAACTTGACGAACAAGACTTAAACAGTACAATTTTTATTATATTAGACGGCAGAACCTAAATATTTATTATTCAAAAAAAATGTAGCAATATACTTTTAACAGAGTTTATACGAGCGTAAATTTATTTGCAGTTTGTCCATTGAGGATATTTTTAAACATTTATTTCTATAACAATAGTTCTGAATTGAAATCATATTTGGTACATCTGTGGCTTACGCTTACTGACATCCACGATGACATGTATTATGATTCTAAGAATAACTATATTAAAATAGTCTAAGATATGAATATACAGCGAATTTTGCATGAAACGCATTATTTGAAACGACTTCATTTTTAATTTTGAAACCATGGACACATATGCAAATGGTGCGTTTTCAAACAGGACTTTAGTATCGTCTATCTAGTTCAAACTATAGTTATCCACGTTCACCCACAGTACTGTACATGTGTCGTGTGGTCGGATTTTTGTTTATATGTATGCCCTGTGTTGCATTCACACATCTTTGTACAGGCATCTTTATTTTAGCATTTCTGTCCACACTCGTCGTTCAATGGATAATTCTGGAGCCAGGTTTGTCTGAAAACAATTATGAATGTAGTAATGACTACAAGTCCGCTGTACCAAAACCCATCTACGGTTGGACATGCCAGTTCATACTGTCCTTGAAAATTATGTCGGTGAAAAATACGTGTGTGGATATTAATGTGAAAATATGTTCGGTACATTCATACAGTGTCGATGTAAAATATCACCCCAGCTGGAACAAATACGTGTGAAATTAATTAATTGACCATATTTTAAAACAATGTTGCCAGTGTCATTTGCTTATAATTACTTATAGTAATATACATACATGTCACATTTTTAACGCACATCCCAAAGATAAATGTATATTTTTATATTGAAGAAATTTGAATGCAATTTCCAAAATATGATACAAATTATCCTTATAATATGACTTCCTCTTGAATGTTAAACTTTCATGTTACTTGTATCCGACGCGTATTTTTTTAAACCAAATCTCGGCGATAAGCGAACTGTTTGACTTATTTAATGTGATATTGGAAATGAATAGCATGTTCGATTAAGTATTTAATGTTAAGCTCAAGTAGGATTAAGCGTATTAGTTATATTTTTAATTTTTCGTTTTGCAAATGCGATATAAACATTTGTTACAAAACCATATTTGCTGGCGTTCGAATAATGTGAAGTAATTGTGAAGAATGTGAACTGTTTTGGGTACACGTATTGTGCAAAATGTTGAAGTTACTTTCTTATAATAACCCAAATAAAAATACAATCACTTTTTGTTGTATCTTAGAGAAAGTGATTGTGTTCAAGAAGGGTTATGTAATATTTAAGATCCTAAATTTACCTGTACCGTAAATAATTATGTATGGAGATCAAATTAAATTTTATAAGTAACATTTAAATATACGTTTAATAGATTGGCAGCATTAAGATGTAGGTAGGTATATTGCGAAGTGCATAATAAATTTTACCTGTACCCTAACCTGAATATGAAATTGTAAACTTAAATCAAATGTATTTGTATTTGTTTGACTCAATTTTAGTATGCGAAGTTCTTGGGATAACATGTTTCTGTCTAGTTGAACTAACTTAACAGAGGAAACATCTCACGTTCTGTGGGATAGACCCAAGAAGTTGATAGCAGAGGTCGTGTCAATTCACAACCATCGATCAAAGCGAAAACGGGAAAATTGAATGAGAAAAAATAATAACTTGTTGAACGGAGACGCAAAATTAAGATATCTCGAACCAGATACAAGACTTGGGGGAATGTCATCTCGAGCGCAATTACCGACCAACTTAAATTTTGCAATTAGCGATCCCCATCCATATGGTAACATAAATGCTGCAGAATGCCTGATAATATGGACCAATGGCGAGATATCGTGAGGCAGGTTACATGGCCCCCTGTCAAGAGTGCTAAGATAAAGATCCAGTTTAAAAAAGACATTATTTGATATTATCCTTACGGATTATATTGCCAAAAGATGGCTCTGCTTCAATTTAAATGAAAACAAATCGAATATGTCCGTAAAACTGTAAACAAATCAGAATTAAAACAAGACTCAATTTTGTTCCAAGGGTTCGTTAGTAGGTTGTTGTTACTGAAATTACTATTATTATGACAACCTGTGCATAGTACCAGCATATAGTTGGCCGCACTTCAATAGATTTATATGTAAGTAAAAAATGAATGAATGTTTCATTTAAGTAAAAAATATCATTGTTTTAATTTCAACACTTCGCTATGTACCTTTAGGTGCTTTTATTTTATTGAATTGGACGTCGAGGACGAATACTCTGGAATTTATGAAATTATGATATTATGTAGCTGTAATTATTTAAATGTGATTATAGAATCTTGGCGAATTATACTCTAATAATGGACTTTCTATATAGGTCACTTGATATAATTAAGATTAATTTTATCAATGGGAAAATCATTAATAAAAAATTATATCTGATAATACCAATGTGTTGTTCTTTATAGAATCCTCCTTGAAGTTGTAATTTGATTCCTTACATACACTTTAGTTACATACGTTCCTTACATACGTTTTACTCAGTGAAAGGAAAAATCTTTTATGATTAAGGACATACATTTTTTATGCATTGAGCGACAGAGCTTTGCGATAATTTCGGCCGATTTTCAATTAGTCTGATTAAACGTTCGTATGTGGCATCTTAAGTTATATTCAAGTGCGTACCAATTATTAAATTAATCTGTTATTCGATCAATATTGCGATTGCAACTTATATGTTATAAATATATTAAGTATAACTGCGAATGTACACGTAATTTAATGTATTATATTAGTCTTAAGAATTTTAGTTTACATCAAAAAGGGAGTAAGAAAATCTCTTTCCTACCAACAAACGCGTTCTCTGTCAGTCAGTCGCGTAAGTAAATGACAATTAGACAAATGAGCTGATGCTTGCTTTATGTAAATATATTTCAATGTGATGAGCATCTTCTGTAGGTACATAAAAACTGAAAGCTTTAACTAAGTAAGCAATCAGAGGTACTGAATCCGTAATAAAACTTTTAATGTCATGTGCATTTTTGTATATCTATTTAAAGTTCGGTGTGGGATTCTAACCTTAAGGAATCTGTCAAAATATTTAAGATATCGAAATGCCGCTGTAGCGAAACTTAGGTATTAATTGTGACGAGGGTTTTCTACAGGAATATACATAAATAACAAAAGACCGACGTTCCTGATGTGGCAGCACACTCGGAAAGATAGTTAAGGATTATTTTTCCCGAAAACGCAGCGAGGGCAGTTGCTAATATAAAATAAAAAATTGGCTGATCGTTCAAGTCTGGCTTCATAAATAAGTCTAAATGATTGACCGACACAAACAATGATAAATATGTAAGACTATCCTGTGATAATAAACTAGCTTAGAAATCACACATACAAAACATTAGTAATCTCTATACAGTACGGGATATCCACGACACACTCTCCCCGCGATCTATAATGCCTGTCCCTAATGTAAAATATACTTATACAAAATATAATCTCCTCTAGTCTATTGTTATTATTATTACCTACTGTCATAATGGATTATTTGCAAAGAAACAAAACTCACTAGTACCACACAACTATACACATTTAACAAGTGCATTCTTATATATACAATCATTAACTGACTGTCTGTCACAGTAGCTTCATATTACTAGTAAAGTCACAAATATTAAAACATGCCTCGCGGCGAAACATTACCGTCCAGTATTACCTCGTGCTAGTACGAAAACGTACGCTATTAAATAATCTTCTACATACATGTATGCTGCAATACAAATAAAATTCAAGCGCCGCATATAAATAAGTCAATATCTGATAAGGGCTCAAGCTCCTTGGCTGGTTTTTTTAGTTAAGTTGTAAAAAAATATTGGAAATTTGTATGAAAATATCAATTAAACAACGTGACGTACAGCTCTCGGTTGGATAAATCCCTTCTCGACCAACAGACTGAAAGACAACGCAACATTATATAAATAAACCAATTATAAAAGAATAATACTTAACATATTTTTTTTCACCTCAATCCCACACGTGCAAAACCGGGGCGGACCGCTGGTAATATTTGCGGGATCCCGTTTATAAAATTAACTTCCAAAATCTGTAAATCATGTAATTTCACTGAATATTTTTAAGACGTAACAGAAGCACATGTTTAATAATAATAGTATAATATCATTTATAAAAAAGTAAATTTAGCATTTAGTTGGTAGTATCAGGCGTTACTTTGCGGAAATTCCTTAATAAATTAACACTAATTTAATAACATTTAAAATTACAAACGAAACTTAAATTTATTATCAGTTTACAACTTAGATCACCACCCATAAGACATGTAATGATTTCGCATCATAGTTTACCAGCACATTCTGTATACCACCACTGCACTTACTGATAAATAACTTTTTTAATTGTTAACTGTCCTTATGAGAAAAATACCAGCCAGACAGTGTAAAGAACCAATTGTCAACATTAGGTTATAATTTTAAATATGTACCAGTAGCTATATATTTAGGAAGGGATGTATCAAATTGTAAACAACGTGTATAGTTCAGAAATTTTTATTAATTTGAAATACAATGCTTTCTAAATCTATATCCTTTAAACACCAATTTGAGTAACATTACAAGTATTATTTAAAAGTGGTTGTGCATTCATCAAAACCACTTATCGCTAATATTATTTAATATTAAACTACACATTTAATAATTGAAATAACTACAGCTCTGAGACATTTATGAAACATGTCGAGCAAATTTCATATCTTTAATATCGAGAACACTAACTGCCTGATGAAGTTGATAATAATATCATCTTATAGCGGAAAATCATATCTGCCGAGAATACGAATTTGTTTATGCTTCGAGCACCAGGTATAGATGAATAGGCTCCTGATCTTCTTAGATCTCTTGAACTTCAAAAACTTGAAACAATATTCATAACACTTGCAACGGGGCTCTCGGCTGCTTTTCAGCTCCAGGCGCTTGTACCGATCAGGTTCCACATTCTTCATCATGTAATAAAGCAGAAGCTTTAGCAGGATCGCCAAGAGTATTTTCATGACGCGCTTCTTGTCAAGTACAGTCGAAGTCATGTCTGTATCGATTTTTGTCCCACTACGACGTTACTCTAGACGGGAGATTGTATTACCTACTTAATGTATTTTGCTTGATTATTAATAATTCATTTGCCTTGGAGTCTGGGGTGCTCGGGCACACGGCACTTTACAAAATACTCAGCGTATTATTCAATTGTGGTAATATTTCACTGCTTTGGTGCAGGGAGTGCTTGACGTCACTTTCTGTGTATGCAATCGATTACAGGCGCCCAGAGCGCATGTTTCGAATGATTTTATCACATGCGTTCTCTGTCTGCCGCGCACATAAATGAAAATAGCCAAATGAGCCGAACTATGAACTATATAAAGAATTAATAATATGGCGTCTACTAACATAATTCTAATATTTTTTTAAATATTCCACTGGTGTCTGAAATATCATTAGCATAGAGATATTGATATCTGTCCATATAAGAATCATCTATCCGGCCCCACATAAATTAACGTTACGCGGGAGGTTGACAAGTTTTGAAATTTAGTTTTAGTAAAACGGTATTTGAAGTGTTAAGCAATAAGCCGAATAAAAAGAATTATATTTAATATTGGAAATTACAGTAATATTTGTAATTAGAAACTAGGTTTACTGGAAAATGGTTTGTCGAATTAAATCAAACATACTCGATAATATATTACCAAAGGAATTATACATATCTTTACAGTAAGTTCTGTTTTAAGGTTTTCTTTTATCTTTGAATTGTTATATAGGAAAGACGAAAGTAGACACTGCGACTATATTGGAGAAAGTTCTGATTATAACTGTCTTAATATTTCTGATATCCTAGTTGATTCCCGCGTTAATTCTCCGCAATTATATAACTATATGTATGAAAACGGTTATTATACATATAAATATTCTATCAGTTCCATGAATGAACAGCTCTATCCCAACATGATGATGTTCTCATTCGACTCAGTATTTCTCGTGTATGTACTTGTATAGAACGAATTGCAAGCAATATAGTATGAAGGACACATGAGACCTACCCCTCCAGGCTTTCCACCAATAAGCACTGCCTCCCCTATTCGAATGTTCGATGAGATAGCATCATATTTGGCCCTCTCTCTCGTTATCTATAGTATTGACGTTTGATTAAACTCCTCTAACTTTCTGGCGTCCTGATATTTTATATGCTGATTGTACCTTTTCAAAGCATAGATGTAGTGTGATTTATATGTTTTACATTGACATTTAATTGCGTTAATTGGACCTTTCTTTTCAATTCTACGTACACATTAAATGTAGGTATAGTTTGAAAGTATTAATTGTATTCGGGGAAGTTATTGGGTTAGCATTGTAGGAAATCTAAAAAATTATGAAATATTTACCTAATTACATTATTGAATACTAAAGCGACAGTCAACAGACACACACGCGTCGACAAATGAACAAAGTCCAAATATTCAATTATAAAAATCTGTGGTTTGACTTAAGTTACATATTAACACGTTTATATATTTAATGCTTACTCTTCGGCATAAGTCAGTCTGGGTTAGAGATTAATAAATCTAAACGTAACGTAATGTTATAGTAACAGAAAGTATATTTGTTAGTTTATTTGTTGTCATGTGTGAGATCCTTTCTAAAAATACTTCCTAAAAAACAACCCCCCACAGCTGGGCTCAAGAGGCCCCATCAGAAGTAACTTACATAAGCTTTCACCATATTGTCTATAACACTAAGTGTGCCTTGAAAACGTTAATACTTCCCATTTGTCCTATTTTATAATTATTTATAACAATATAACTACTCTGACGAAAAAAATATATAAAAAAGACAAAATCGACGTCCACGCCGTTTCATTCCCGTACCGGGAATCGAACCCGAGCCTCCTGGGTGAAAGCCAGGTATCCTAGCCACTAGACCATACGGGATATGACTAAAATGCGTAAATTATTGTATATATAGAACCCATTAAGGTTACATATACATATATATAATTTTACGATTCTTTTGGCTACGAAATATTATAGTTTTTACCACTCGTTCAAATAATTTCCTTCGATAGGTTTTTGGTAACCGAAGACTGTCGTGTTACTGTAGATAAATAAGGTAGTTATCTCTCTAACTTAAAATATAATATGCAATACAAAAAGAAAAGTCAAAAATGATTGTTCAATTTCAGTACGAGGTTCGTACATTTTATTTAAATTTATTCTCGCTTTTTAGTACAATTAATATTATATTTTTAAAGCTTTTAGCTTTTTCAATAATGCATTTTAGAATGTAAAAAAATTTTTGTTCGTCATATGAATAAGCCTTTTTTATTTAATTACGTAGAAGACCGCCGTAGGGTCACACAATTCTATGTATAACAAATTTATATGTTCAGTTTATTCGGACAAAATCGGATTATAAGAACTTTATTGAGACATATTGTGTTTGTTGTATATTGCAAGTACATGCATAAACATTTACATACACAAATAAAAAAAACATGCGATAGTAAATATTACTGGGCTACCCAATCGAGAAGAATTACAAAATATATAATTAAAAAATATTTTGCCTGGCATATATTACTATCTATCAAATGGAAGCCCGTTTGGATGTTTCTTTTTTGTTTTTGTCATATTGTTTTAGGTATATTTTTCAGGTAAAAAACAATAAATGAGTATAAATAATTTCCTTTTGATTCTCCTGAACAGACAAAATTAATTCCGTTATTAAAATTATCTGCGGCGGCCGGGGTTGTGTAAACCTGGTAATTTCTGAAAATGTAGTATAGTGCATTACATATTAAAAATCTATGATACACACTTTTTATTTCTATTTTTAATACTTCTTATTATTTGATTCAGAGGCGCTAGTTTCCATAGCGCAAATTGATTCTATTTTTCAACTAGTAACGCCTTCATTTCGCTTCAGAAACGTCTAAAAATAGCACCCGCATTGTTTTAGGTATGGAGTTTTGTTAGTTCTATGAGTTAGAAATAGGTACATATTTATTCTAATAGCTGTAACTAGGCAGTCAAAATGTTATTTGGTGGCCTCTTGATAAATAAGTCCTATTAATTTTTCTTATCTTATTCCGCGGAAATACATACATTGCCCGCGATTAAAAGAGTCCTGGATTATAACCAATAATATAATTTCTAATAATATAAAGTATCATCCAAATCTGTTCAATGGTTTTACTGAGATACGTGGTTGGGCCGACCAAATGACAAGGCACACATGACGCAAACATTTAAAAAGTATGTTTTGACATCACGTCGACAACAAATTATTCGGATAAATTATAATCGTTTTATTATCATTAGGATGATGAAGATTTATCATTAAATTCTGGTGATTTTCGAATTCGAAATTAATCAATATATCAGGAGGTAGTAAGTAAGTAGCCACTACTGTGGGGTTATGAAACTGAAGATGGCAAAATTTCCTTTTAATTACATGAATGTACCGAGCAAAATCATTTGCATGAAGTTAGACACAATTCCGTGTAATAAACCAA